>JASAND010014999.1:0-18806 GCA_030248195.1 Trissonchulus latispiculum
GTATCACACTCTGATACAATACCAAAACAGAAATAGGACAAGTAGGAAAAATGCTCCTTGCAGTCGCATGAAAGAGATTAATATGAGCTATGATGGCCAACATTTAAGCGTGTCAAGGACAAGACTTAAAATGTTTAATATGAGCCAGCCATATGAGCCCTCACATATAGTGAGATCTGAAACAGCGATAAATAAAACAAACACATTTTTTGAAGTGAAGTTGAAAAATCTGGCAATTCTGATTTTTGCTAAACGTATACGCCGGTATTAATATTCAGTCTTTGCTGGCTACAAGTTTAATAATGTCTGTTTAGAGGACACGTACCACAGGCGTAACCAAAGTAGGCGTCAATACCGAGCCCAAGAGAAACGTAGCGGCTCATGTTGGGCGTTTACATCTTATCCCTCTACATATTTAGATGCTGACTCATGTTAAACATTTTAAGTCTTATCCTTAATTGCAGCGGAAATGTTAGCCATCATAGCTCATATACACTTTTTTCATGCGACTGCAAAGAGGCGTTTTTCCTACTTGTATATAATTATAACTGAAAAATTGTAATCTTTTAAAAATTTTCGCAAATTAATCGCTTTAAAACGGGGTAAAAACGCCTAAAACGTTAAAAACAAGCCTTATACGTATATATATTTTGGAGAAAAAAGGGCTAAATCATAGGTGTAATTGGGAGGGGTTGGGTAGGCACTTTAAGATGTAAGGGGGGGGGGTAGTCGCGCCAAAGGCGCGAAAAATGGCCAACAATTAGGTATTTTTAGGGTATATAAATTTTGAAAAAATTTTCAACAAGTATATATACATCCCCTAAAAGGGGAATAATTCCGCCGTGGTGCGTAAATGAAATTGGCATGCGTCAAATTACCTTATCGCTTACGCTCTGCATCTGGACCGTAGGTGTAAAGGAAACTTGGACCTTTTTTCGGGCGGTCCAATCTGGAGGACCCCTCCCCATAACCCCAAACCTCATTTTGCTGTGAAACTACAATTTCACCCATAATTCTGACCGACCCTCCACATGAATGAGAGCAGCAATAAAGAATCATCTTAAGAATAGGCGGAATAAGAAGACTCAGCCAAGTAAGTCTTGTCTGACTCTGGGCCCATGGCTATAATAGCTTCGTGATCAGGTCAAAACACGACAGCTGTACTAATCAGGACGGTGACGGATTTAGAGAGCTGGATGAAAGTGATTATTTGTATTGTAGTTTGCAGGATAATATTTGAAGATGTTAGGTGGGTAAAACACTAGGACAAATATAAATAAATAAAGTTTATGAATAAAAATAAATATAAACATGTTGAACAAAAAAATTTCCACACTTAAAAACATTGGATGAAGAGCCGGGTCAGAACTTCTGACCCGTTGAGCTGGCCAACTGAGCCGGCGATCCTGGTTTATGGTTGATGAAGAACTTAGCTTTTCCTTCGTACTTCACAACATAGTGCATTGCTTTGTATACCTGCTTGCTGCTGCTGCTGTTCACATGAAATAAAAGTTTGTTTGCAGAGCTAATTTGCATATATACGTATATCGGCACTTATGTAGTTAGTTAGTTAGTTAGTTAGGGTTCACTTCCCGCCCGCTAGCTGGTGAGCTGTCGCGAGGCCTCTCCGCAGAGACATCCAATGCAGATAACTATAACGTTGTTAAGGTTATCCACTTTGAATGTAGGAAGTTAAATCGAAGAATCACCCCCTGCACCTTTATATGCCGGCAAGCTGGACAAACCAATCAAATCAGCACAGGTGGCTAAACACTTACACCTCAACAGAGCATACCGGTGTGGTTACCCCACTGAGGCGGCACTGATCTGTCATGGTCGACCTCCTTCTGTCCATTTCTGTCTCCACTCAGTCACCAGTTAGCGGGTAGTATACCTGTAGTAAAACATGTTCCATCCATGCCACTAATCAGCGACATATCTTCGTGTCATTGGCTAGTTTCCTTGTTACCTGTTATGCATTACTGTCGCATCCGGACCAATAATATTGACCAATTCCGTTATTTGATGTATCCGGTGGACTTCTGAGTCGGGGCAATCCTCGGTTCATTCTCTTGTGGGTGATCCAGGAGGTCAAAATCGGGCATGGTATATACCATTTCAGGCCAAAACTATAATGTTTGCCAAAAATGCCCTAAATGAGTCTAGTTTGGCTCTAAATACAAGAAAAACGCAATTTCTACACAATAGGATGCTTAAAACGCCAAAAAAAAAAAAAAATTATAAAAATTTCAAAACTTTATTTTTTTATATTTGTTTTAAAAATAAAAAACTTTCAAAAGACCACAATCACAAAATTTTTCAACAAAACTAATATGAGATGTGAGGTGAGAGGAGTGTTCTATAGCTCTAAAGCAAGCGTACGTACGTATGGTTCCGGCTAGCCAACCAGCAAGCAGCGGAGTTTCTATCATCTTTCTGTAGAAGGTGGGAATGCCATCAATGTCCTGTACAATTTTAACACGTTACAGCTGTATAGAAATAACTGGATGAACTGGATAAATTGCACTAAATTTGAAGATCAGGCTTCTGTATGCGGACCGCGGGCTAGTCCCGTGCGAGTCGAAAATTTCAGTGCGGGCTGCGGGGCGGGTATGGGCTGCAAATTTCAGCCCGCGTCCAATTCTGCATAAACGCTTACATCAGAGAGCTCACCGAACAAAGGGTCGGAAGACGAAATAAACGTTTTTAGCTACTTCATAAACTATCAAACGTATATATAGTTTTTGCCTTATTTAGAAATGTTAGGAATCAAGAATTCTAGTTTAACACCACTGTTTATTCCTGCATGGTTTGATGTCGAAGCCTTGGAGGGGCGTTGGACTGGGGCTTGCAGGGGTTTTCTGAAGGGCCCCGAAAAAGTTGAGGCCTGAGGGACCGCCTCTTGCTTATTATACATATTTCTACTTATTTCTACTGGGGGCGCCCCCGATTCGGCGACCTCCCCCATGAAATGCCGCTCCTCATAAATTCCTACTTCCCCCATAACCCAAAAAATTGCCAAATTATGCCGTTTTTACCATAAACTTTCAAGTCTTTCCAGCAAAGCCGGGTTTTAACGAACCCTTCGCTACCATAGCCTAAACACACCTAATTTACTCACTTTTAGCAAATTTTCACATGTATTACACGTAAAAACGTAAAAATTGAAAACTTTCCCGAAAATATATATATGTATATATCCCCGCCATCGAGGGAGGAGTCCCCTAATGAAACTGCCTTCCAAAGAAATCGCCAAGAAATAAGTCATCTAACTCCACCCCCAAATCTCCGTTACGTCTACGTTGATTAGGTTTTGAAAAGGGGTCGGCGGACGGAAGAAGGTCTTCAGCACGAGTACATCCGGTGGGGTGAGGAGGGGTTGGGGGTTCTGAACCCCCGAGAATGTTTGGAGGCGATGGCAAAAATTGAGCTATTTTTGAGCTTAAAACTAAGAAATATAGAAAACACCTGCGGCGCTGTTCTAGCTCAAGTGTTTTTAATGACTTGCCATTACGGAGCTTTTTAGTCAAACCTTCTTGGGGTTTCCATTACAAATTTCTCCATGTCAAAAAATTATTCAACTTTTAACTCTTTTTGAAAATTTCCGTTTCCAATACGGATTTTTTCATAATTTTAAAAATTTCAACTTGGGGGCTCCGCCCCTCCAGACCCCTAATGACTACTGTTGTTGTCGTTGTTGTTGTTTGCTGCATTAGTCATCTCAATTTTATGATCATCACCCGAGGGTGCAACCTCACTGTTAGCCAGGAAACTGGCCCCGTAAGGTTGACCAAAAACAACTCAATCAAATCTCAAAGCCTTGTTGACATCACGACGGATGACGTCTCCTCTTTTTTAAGAAACATACTCCGTTGACCTCGGCACTGCCATATCTGGCGGCTAGCCTGAGCAGCAGCACACAGCACAAGTCTTCAATGCAAAAGCAACAATAACAGCCTTTGCACCAAAGTGAGACGAACTCCAAGTGTGCTGTTCAATGATATAGTCTAATACGGGTGGAGCATGGCAGCGTCATCCTCCATAACCCGCAAGAAGGCAACAAATTTTCTTCTCTTTACCTGTGCTGCAGTAACACGGAACGCTTTGTTTAAAATAGTTGCCGCCACCCCCCCCCCCCGCTTAAACGCATCTTAAGCGAAAGCAAAACATATTCCGGCTCCCTCCCTCATTTTCAAAATCCTGGGTGCCCTTAAGTCTAGGAAAGGGGGCCCAGAAAGTTAGGGGGAGCCTCCCACCCCAATCACCGTTGGGAGGGGGAGGGGGCTGGACTTGTTCTGCTGGGGAGGGGAGGCACCCCCACTGACCTTACCCCCAAAATTCGTTCAAAGAATTGTGACATGCGAATATCCGTGCGTAGCTTGCGATTATTCTTCTGGAAGACCCATACAATTCTTTGGGGAAACCCGTATATATAAACGACTTTCCCCCCCACAAAGAGGCGCAACTTTAGGTTAAAAATCTTGCCCTGAAACATACGCTCAGAAGGAAAAATTTTCAAAACATTCAAGAACTTGATTGCCAACATGTTTCCAAGTCCAAAATAAGGTCAATATTGAGTCCATAGGTGTAGTTGGGGGAGGTTTGGGGGCGGGGGGTAACCCCTCAAATCTTGGCTCAAAATTAGGAAAAATTCGAAATTTTTCGCAAAAATTAAATTTGTTTCGAAAAAAAAGACCAAATTTAATAAAATCGCAAATTTCTTCTTAAAATTTTGCAAAGAATTTTTTACCCCCTCCACCAAATTCGATTTTTCACGACCCCACCCCACCCAAAACCGGCCGACCTCACCTCCCTATATAACTTTTGGCTACCCCTCCCCCAACTTTTTCTGAAAGTATATACACCTATGTTTTAAAAAAAACCCGGTCTAAATGATAAATTTACTTCATGGTTGAATGTTTTTTGGCATTAGAAACTGCTGAAAATGCTACTTTTGGCATAAAATTAGAACAAATTTTTGGAGGTGGGCGGGGGGGGTTGGGGTCTCCAGAAGGGGGCCCTCCCATAGTTTCCCTGGGGGGAGGTAAATCTTGGAAGGTTGGTGGTCGACCCAAGAAATGTAATGTGATGGGAGTACCCCCAAACCCCCCCCCTCCAGAATTCGGACATCAGAAATTTCAAAAAATGGCCAAAAATGCAAAATTTTCGGTACTTTAGCCCTTTTTTCTTCAAACTAAGGCCTGTTTTTAACGTTTTAGGCGTTCCTGCACCGCTCTACAGCGATTTTAAATCAAAATCTTAGAAAAATTTTCAAAAAATTACCATTTTTCGGCCAAACTTAGCAAGCTTTTTGGGTCCAAAAATCAAAAATTTTGGAGGGGGGCTCCCCCCAAAGGAAACTATGGGCGGGCCCTCCCCAGTCACCAGAAATAGTTGGGAGGGGGATGGAGC
Source organism: Trissonchulus latispiculum (assembly GCA_030248195.1). Lineage (NCBI taxonomy): Eukaryota > Metazoa > Nematoda > Enoplea > Enoplida > Ironidae > Trissonchulus > Trissonchulus latispiculum. The sequence goes on from JASAND010014999.1 coordinate 5,413, forward strand.
CTCCCCCACCCCAAATCTCCGTTACACCTATGGTTGGGGGAACGTCCCCCCAAAATGTTCTGGGGAGGGCTGAAAAATGGCAGGGGCACCCCACCTCCTCCCCCCGCCTTACACCTCCGGTTACGTACCGTGTCTTCCATTTTTCCTTCCCTCAGCCCTGATCATAGGTGTAACGGAGATTTGGGTTGGGGTTGGGGCCCCCCACCCCGGAATTTTTGGGGGGCCTTTTTTAGACCCCCCCAAAACTTTTTTATTTTTATGTCAAAAATCGCATTTTCAGCCATTGCTATTGCCAAAAAACATTCAACCATGAAGTAATTTTGACATTAGACAGGGATTTTTTAAACTCGAAAACTTGATTGGCAACATGTTTCTAAGTCTAAAATAAGGTCAATATTGAGTCAGAAAAGCCATAAAACCGTCGAAAACGTGTATTTCTCGCAATAAGAAACAGTTTAAGCCAAAATCCGGACTTTTTGAAAAATTTTAAAAAATTTACCCTAAAAATATATACCCACCCAATGTTTGGCCAATTTAGGCGCGGTTACCTCCCTTCCGGGAAAAATTTTGGGGGGGTTGGAAAAATGGCTGTGGGTGGTCACCCCGATAGTTTCCTTTGGGGGGGTATCCCTCCAAAAATTTTGACCAATTTTACCCCCCCCCCAGAATTTTTGACTTGCCCTCCCCCAGCCTTCGGCTACCCCCCCCCCCCCAGCGATTTTCGGGCCCAAAAAATTAGCTAAATTTGGCCGAAAAATGGTCATTTTTTGAAACCTTTTTCTAAAATTTTGACTTAAAATCGCTTTAAAACGGTGCAAAAACGCCAAAAACGATAAAAACAAGCCTTGTTTTGACGAAAAAAGCGTTAAAATACAGAAAATTTAGCGTTTTTAGGCCATTTTTGAAATTTCTGAGGTCCGAATTCTGGGTGGGGGGTAGGGCCCTGGTTCTTCGATTTCCATTTAGCAATAACTGCTACTACAGTAGCTACTGTGGCTACCAGCTATCACTTAGTTGTCACATACTTGGTAACAAAATATAATAAATATTTTATCTCTCTTCAACGTTCGAGTATCGACCCACAACATGTCCTCTACAAACAGCAAGAAAGTCTAGGCCGACTTTGCAGTGTAGATACGAAGATGTGGCCCGACAAGGAAACTTACCACTAATTATAACGGATTCGAAAAATGTTCAACCGTGATCTGGAAAGCTGAAATTTAGTGAAAAAGGGCTTCAATCGTGTTTTGTGAACGATCTCTAGGCAATCCCATTCCCACATCAGTGTGTGATCCACAGTGCCAGGTAATCAGGGTTTTAGCTTGTTTGTTTGTTTCTACTAGACAGTTTTCGTTACTAAGCACATGCATTGTTAAGAATTGTGTAGCTGAGCTGCAGCAAACAGTTAATGTAATCATACTAGTCTGCATTAAATTGTACTATCAGAATACCTGAATCCTTAACTAAAAATGACCAAAAAATGTAGAAAACGAAATTGTTTTCGTTATATCTCAAAAACACTTCAAGATAGCTACCACAAAGTATATATTTTCTAAACCGGACTGATGAATTTCCCGTGCGGTTTCAAAGGGCGCCGCTTTTATATGTACAGAAAGATTGGTACATGGCACTACTACGATTTTTTCAGGAAAATTCTCCCCTTTTCTGAAAGTTCTGCACAGCAAATTTCAACTTGTTTGGTTGGAAATTGCGTGAGTTATTCCATTTTTTCGATTTTCAAAATCTTTTGATCTTTGCCGCTTTTTCGATTTTGACTGGCCTCTACTCGTGACTCGCTCAGTGGAAAAATTTTCTGGACCGCCTAGGTGTCAGATTTGATCTGAAATATGTGGTATTTCAAAATTTGAAAGTCGATTTTTTTAGAAAAACATCACTTTTTGACCCAAAATTTCGGCATAGCAATTCTATAAAAAGTGGGTAAAAATAACAGAATAATAAAGTTCAATCTGAGCTGTATCCGACGACATAAAGTTTTCGCGGCTGCGACTTATATTGCGGCAGTAATGAATTTTTAAACAATTTCCCTTATTTCAGCTGGTTTTTGGAATTTGACTGACACTGACACACTTATTAAAAATTTCCCTTGTTTCAGTTGGTTTTTATCTCTCTGATGTTGCCGCCTTGATTTCTTGAGCCAGTGTCAGTCAACTTCCAAAAACCAGCTGAAATAAGGGAAATTGTTTAAAAATTCATTATTGGCGCAATATAAGTCGTAGCCGCGAAAACTTTATATCGTCGGATACAGCTCAGATTGAACATTATTATTATTATTATACTATTTTTACTCATTTTTGCTAAAATCGCTATGCCGAAATTTTGGGTAAAAAAATTGGTATTTTTCGAAAAAATCTACTTTCAAATTTTGAAATACCATATTATATCAGGTCAAAACTGACGCCAAGCTGGTCCTGAAAATCTAATCGAAAAATGTTTCTACTGAGCGAGTCACGAGTAGTAGTCAGTCAAAGTCGAAAAAGCGGCAAAGATCAAAGGATTTTGAAAATCGAAAAAATGGAATAACTCACTCAATTTCCAACCCAAAAAGTTGAAATTTGCTGTGTAGAACTTTCAGACAAGGGAAAATTTTCCTAAAAATATCGCAGGAGCGCCATGTACCAATCTTTCTGAACATTTAAAAGCGACACCCTTTGAAATCGCACGGGAAATTTCAAAACATTTTTCACGAAAAAAATATCTCATCGGTCCGGTTCAGAAAATATATACTTTGTGGTAGCTATCTTGAAGCGTTTTTGAGATATAAACAAAACAATTTCGCTTTCTACATTTTTTGGTCAGACTTTAGTTAGTTATGTCGCAAGGCGCATCCAGAGCTCTTGCTTTTTTGATTTCACTACTGCATTCGTCTCCGGTTTGGCACAGAGGTCTTCAGGGCCTCTAGCTCTCAAGCTCTCTCAGGATCCAGAGTTCATGCGTTCCTTTATGGGATTAGAGAAACTTTTCGAAATCCGGAAGATAGTGATTTTATTCACAACTAGAATTCTTCATGACTTTTGCATGAGATTATATGTGCAGATTTGTCTAAAATGTCACTACAGTTTGGGAACGAATTCAAACTTAAGCTGGGTTCGATTGTACCTAAGTGGGTTGTTAGACTTTATCAGATAAACCTGGCCCACGGCTGGCATCCAGTTCTTTTCGCCTTTCTTTGTCTTGAAATAGTGAGAATGGACTACTCTCAGTTCCTGCAGGTAGTGGCTACTCCTCATTTCCCAGAACTGATCCAATCTTTTCTGAGTAACGGAGTAGTGCTTGAGAAGACTTGCTTTGGAAGATGGGTCCGGAGAGTAGTCAGGCTGGTTTCTTCAGGTGGCGGTAGATTTAGTCTAGTTGACGCCGCTATAAAGTCCGCCGGAGTTAATCCGTTGATGTCCTTAAATCCATTAGCTAGGTTGAAAAGTGGGCGACAGTTCAATGTCGTCTCTATCTCACAGGTAACTGTGACCAGAGCATCGTCTGCGACAGTAGTCTTCCATAGCGAGTTCCTGAGAGCACTCTTTACAAGGCCGACTAAGCGTTCGTAAAATCCTCCGTACCACGGAGAGGATTCCGGTATAAACTTCCAAGATATTTGCCTTTCAGCGAAGAACGCCTCGAGCTTTTCTTTTAATTCTTGGGATATACTCTTCTCCCAGATGGTAGCTAACATATCTGAAGCTGACTTAAAGTATTCAGCATTATCTGAGGGGAATCTGGCTGGAGTTCCCCGTCGGGAAATAAATCCTCGGATAGCGTTGAGGGCCGACTCAGTAGTGCAATGTCTGGTATAATCTGCAATTGCACTGCTCTTGTAGTAACTCAGGTAAAGATGCAGATCCATCGTTTCTGGTATGGTGAACCTTTGTGAGACTTGACATAGAGAGGTCCAATGTAGTCAACTCCGGTGTGAGTGAAGGCAGCTGATGGGGTCAGGCGCTCTTTTGGGACTGGTCCCATCTTTGGCGGTTTTATTGGGCCGCCCTCCGTTTTCTGACACAGTAGACAGGAACGTAGTACTTTCTTCGCTGTGGACAGGCTCTGGGGAACCCAGTAAGATCTGCGAATATGGGACAGTGTTGTCTTCGGTCCAAAATGATGAACAGCCCGATGAGCATCTTCAATTATAAGCATGGTGAGTGCATGGTCTTTAGATAATAAAGTTGGAAATTTGGCGTTGTAAACCAAGAAACCATTAGAAAGTCTATCCCCACATCGTAGAATCTTATCCTTTAGGAATAAATCTAACAGTTTAATTAGCTGGTTCAGATTGTTGTTCAGAAGCTTCTTTTCAGTGTCGAATCTGGCCTGAATGAACTTGATCCATAGATTATTTTTGACTTCATGTTGACTTTGTCGTGTTGGATTCGCCTTGATTTTTAGCTGACTGTACGAATATGGCTAGCTTAGGTGACTTTGGCTCGAAGTAGATGACAGGCCAGCCGGATTTACTGTCGTGGAGGCATTTAGGACCCTTGAACCACAAGGAGTCTGGGACGAAAGTCTTCGTAAGGTCTTTGAACCCCGATTCCCCTCGTTGCTAGGTCAGCTGGGTTGACACTTGATGAGACATGCCCAAATCTTGTATTATCAGCCTACCGTACTTCTTCAACTCTTCTTGCAACATTGGCATCCAGTGGTTTGTCATTAGTGACCCACTGCAGCGACCCATTTGGGTATTACTAAAGACTTACCTTTTCTCTATACTATGGTGGAGCTGAGTCAGAAACGACAGAACTCGCACGCCTGTGAATACCGCAAGTAACTCAAGACGTGTGAAGGTTGTACTTGGCTTTATAGACGCTACTCTACAATTAGTGAACAGTAGTCTCATCATGATTAGGTCGGACTGATATACATAAATAGTAGCAGCGTACGCAAGTGGACTTGCGTCCGCGAAGCAGATGAGTTCACACGGGGCAGCTGGGACAAGAGGGATTTGCCTTGAAATTTGAATCTTGGACACCTCCATGATGGAACCGGAAATGTCGTCCCATATCTCTTTGAAGGTTGTGTCAGCTCTTCATCCCAGGAAACTTTGGCTTGCCATAGATTATGAAGTAGAATTTTGCATTTAATCGTTACAGGATTGAAGTAACCTAGTGGATCGAAGAGCATTGCTAGGTGTCTCAAATTCTGGCGTTTGGTGAAGCATTCTTCAAACGGTGGAACAGCTTTCGCATGAGCGTATCTTTTGATGTGTTTCATATTTAGATCTTCTTGGCCTTTTATATTTTCATTTCATCTTTAATTTCCAACAACAAGAATGTCAAGGACTTGGATATGCTCTTTCCTATTCTCTCTGCCGTATACCAGCTGCCACACCGATTTCAGGCTGTTCCATTTAATTTGCCTAAAAACTGAATAGCTGGATTAGCTGAATATAACACGTAACATTCTGTTTCATACTTTCATGTTCATGGGATCCGGATTTTCGCTCCCACGGTATGTTGCTGTTTATTCTTGTTTTCTTTGTTTTTTTCTTTCAGTTGTCAGATATTATTGATTAACCATTCTTGAACCTTGTCTTTTTCGTCTACTTTCAACCTAAGCAAGTTCGTCAATGCAAGGTCATGAATATGTGTATTCCTAGAGAGTCCTATGTTAGCAAATTTGAGATGCAACGACACACTTGCCATGCCAAGGCAATTAACTGTATGGCTCTGAGTGATGATGGATCCATAATGCTGACAGGTAGCGATGACTGGACTTTGCGGATTTGGTAAATACTATAGTAATGTTGTATAAAATTACACTTCTTGTTTCAAATTGGGTTTGTATGCGATGGAAATGACCTATTATTATTAACATATAGACGTACAAATATAATTCAATATGTTTATGAATATGTATAGTCATAATATACCTGACGTATAGCAATGTTCACAAAAAAAATCAAAAATCTAATTTTTGCTGGCAATTTCGCAAATGAAGTCCGATCGAAAAACTTTTGGTACGTATGGAACGGCAGTGACCCCCTCTACACATGCTGCAAATTTCATGCCGGTAGCTGTTGTGTAGCGTGAGTAATAAAAAATTTTAGAGATTTTTTTGTGAACGAATTCACAAAAAAATTACTTGTTCACAAAAAATCACCACCGGATCTGATCTCAGGATATAGCTAAACCACTTATTTTGTGTTCTATTGCTCTAGTAAGCACAGAACAAACAATTCGGCGGAGTAATGTCGCATCTGGAATGGAAACGTGACTTGGCCTAAGGTCACGTGACCAGGGTCGAGGTCACGTGACTGAATAAAAATTTTATTTCAAGGCCCCAGAAGCCCAAAAACTCGCCTGTATAGGTTTCTCGGTGCGTAGAATTTAAATTTGGTATTAGTTTTTAGGTAGCTTTTGCCCAGATAGGTGATCCTGACCACCCCCTGGGTCCGGGGGTTCCGGGCCGGTCCATCGGCCGAACGGTCTGCCAGAAGGGGGTTATGGTACCTAAAACATGCTCTATATATAGGTTTTTCGGGTCGCTGAGCTCGAAGTTGGCATTAGTTTTGCCGTAGCGGTTGCACCAGAGGCATTTTACAAAAAGTTGATAGTGAGTTTTCTTTTGTGAATTTGTTCACAAAAATGTCACCCACCGATGGCGATGCCAGAAGACGTGGCAGGAATTCCAATATATGGTTGGATAGCTTAAAGTTAAAACATGTCACATGCATAATATGGGGTAGCCGCGCAAAGTCCATAGTGAGTACCAGCAAAAATTTCAATTTTGGTCCGGAGATGTCCGAAGGTCGGATTTTGGGTGGGTCGACTATTTGGGCACCCTAGTCGGAGGAGTTGAGCCTCGGCAGCCAAACTTACATATGTTTAGGTTGGGTCTTGTGGCTATTACCACTGAAAAAATATTCCGGCTGCGGCTTGTTGTTTGCCGTCTAGGTGGGTGTTTTTTGCGAATTTTCGGGGTGATTTTTTTGTAAACATTGCTATAAAGGGTTTAACAGCTGTGCACTTGCGGATAGGATATCTTTAATTATAATGCAAATTTGGCCAGTCGTGCAATGGTGTGAATGATTCCAATTTTGGCTTATATATATGTATTGGCTCCTCCGTAATTGACACTATGTTTCAGGAAATTTAGTTAAAAACTCTTCATTTCAGGTCTACCATGACAGAGAAGATGGAATGTTTGGGTGTTTTAACAGGACACAGTAACTACATTTCGTCTTGTGCCATACTTGGACTGTATGCTATATCAGCGAGCGCCGACGGTACAATAAGAGTGTATGTATTATGTTTCCCTCACGTTTATTTGCGCTGCTGCCTTGAATTAGGTGGCCAAATGACCAAGTGTCAATAAAAGTTTAGCCCTGTGTGGATTGGAAGTTTGATGAGCTCCAACGGAAGCACGGCTAAATTGGTTAACGTAAGAACTAATAACATAATTTATATTAAGCACCTGATATAAATGGTTTCTGAATTGAGTTTAAACACGGAAGTCACCAGTTGCCGGCCGGCACTTCGGTATTTAGTTATTGCATTGTGAAAGCTTGGGAAGGGTTTGGTGACCTGTCGATATTCGCATGGTCAGTATTCCACACGGGTAAGCTGTGCGTCTGTTAGTGTCTTAGTGTCTTTGTGGAATCGGGGTGATGCTGGTGTTGCCGCAGCCCTGTGCCTATCCTGCTGTTTATACTGCTCACTTTAAGATGTGAAAGATAAATTTCGCTTAACTCCCCATTTATTTGCTCAATAAAAGTCCAATCTGGTAGAAGAGGGTATAAAAGGGGAACCAGGGTTGCTCAGAGAGTGGCCATGTCCGATCGTGAAGAGTACATTAATATCATTACTAATTCCATCTCCATCTGTTTCATTGATTACTTGTTCTAGTTACGATATGGAAACATGCGAGTGCCAGCAGGTGTTTGATGGGCACAGTGGGAAAACTATCAACAGGATTTTAGTGGTGGACAATAATGTATTCTCATGCGCCTTTGATAAAACTGTCCGAATGTGGAACCTAAAACCAGAACCGGGAACAGATTTTTGCATCCGAATCTTCCAAGGTAAGTTCATGCTTTGTTATTACTAACGCTTTTAGAAACAAGCAGCCAACGAACAGTTGCTAAAGTTGCTTATGTTTTGAGCAGTTTCATGAAGAAATTATACCTACATGTATACCTTCATACAAGCTTTACATGGACAATCTACTAGGGATCGACCGGATCCAAAATTTTGCCGGATCCGGATCCGGATCCAGTTTGGATCCGGCCGGATCCAGATCCGGATCCGGATCTTGCTTTTATGTTTGCGCTTCGTAATAATTTCTTATATATAATTATTAATTGCCTACGTAATAGTATATACGTATACACTAGTATGCCACACCATGTATATATTAAGTATATAATAAGTACGTATAATTTGTATTATATGTTTAATACCGCCGATTTTTAAATTTAATTCACTTAAAGTCACATCATACCGAACACACTTCAACAGTTTTAGTCTACTTCAAACACCTGTTAACACACGGTTATACCAAATCAACAGTATTATATCCAATCGCTTTCAAATTGTATTTCAAAAAAAGCAACATTTCAACGTTATCAGGCAAAAGTCTATTTCGTTCTTCCGTCGAAATTGATCCGGCAACTTTGAATTCTCGTTCGCTTGCAACCGACGACAACGAAGGAGTCAAATATTTCCGAGCAAGCTGAAATAAGCAACAAAACAGTAGTTGCAAGCAGCAAATATATATAAATATATATTAAATTGGAAGGGAAAAGCGAAATTTTGAATAAGTAGCACAAAGATTTGAAGATTGTACAATATTTCGTTTCCTAATTGAAAAATGGGAAGAGAAGGGTATTTTTCACACACTTAGTATGTATGTTTTCGTACTGTAGTCTTTCTCCCACCCCCATGTACGGACTGCATAACATAAACGTATATGATTTTACTGAATCAGCTGTGTTATATATGCCTGTTGCGTAACGTAACATGACATTATCCATATTCTGTTATGCTACTTGTATACGTAATACAGGCACAGTTAGTCTTGCACGTTCACAGTATATATACGTACGTACGTAAGCACATTTCTCACTGCAAACTAATTATGTAATTAATTATACGTACGTATATAATAAATCTGGTCATTTCATATTTATACATAGCATTTGCATGCAAGATCAAATTGTCCTACTTTTGCCAATTTTGGGAGTCGGAACTCATTGGCCTTCCAATAAACCAACGGATTTTCCGTAGGCATGACAGTGCGATCGTTTAGGTATTTATCTAGATCTGCTGAGCCCAATTCTCCGGCATTAATCTCATCCTCCGTCTGCGTCAAACTCTCCAAATCGGCCAAAAAGTTCGCACTACTACAACAAACTTGGCAACTACTTCTTTGCTATGACTTGCTAATTTATGGAAATATCAACAACAACAGTCAATAGTGTTTTCTGAAATTATGTTCAGTAAAATCTCAATGTTTTGAAAATTTTTGAAAATTTTCAATTTGGTCCCCTCATTTTTAAACTTCGATTCCGCCTCCCCCCGGCCAATGCCACGCTATCTCTATTCAGCAGAAACACATGCTACACATTAAAAGTCTAGACAGCATTCATTTATTACGTACGCTGCTAAAGAGTGCTGGGCTCTTGGTTCAGTGCAGGGACGGTCTTGATCACCTTGATACAAGTTGCTCAGCTCATCCTCAAGTTCTCCTTTCACCATACCACATACAACTCGGTTGGTGAAACACTAAACATTAATAAGCACGGAGGGCTAAAAATTGGTGCAAAACTGTTCCTGTATACATACTTAACCACATCGAGTCAATAAGATTACGTAGTATATACGTACAACGTATTGTGTTGAAATCGCCAACCGAAATGACCACATTAAGTACGCACTACCTTCTTCTATTAAGTATATATATATTACATATATATAATCAATTCTTTTGTTGATGTACAATAAATATCTATATCATTACTTTAAACTTAAATCTTGGATCCAATGCTGTCGCAATGGAGTAGGTTTGTATTTGTTCAACATTAGGAAAGTTGACTCTGCTGCTACCACCCATGAAATATTTGTTTATCTCCTCTAGAAGAGTTTCCTTCATCGTCCCAACTCCAGGTGCGTTCACCGACTCCAATTCTTTTCGCAATTTGCTGTAGACAAAAATGTTGCAGATATATATTAAATATAATTAAATTTCTGAACTATAAACGTAGAAATAAAAGTGCATTTGCTCTTCAATTTTTGTTTCAAACTGTTAGTTATAGTGAGGTCATAGAAATGAACGCTTACAAAAGTATAGGGATAACTTCTGACACACTGGCATGTTCCCGTTCACCAAATTGAGTAGCATCATAGAATGGCTTTAACAATACGATCACCTAAATTTTCAGAACTAATAACTAGTTATTAATGCATGTATGCACATAGATACAACGTTATATTCGTATACGTATAGCCTATGAATGAATGAATGGATGAATGGGTTATAATTGGCTTATATAGTAGAGGACCTACAAGGACCAGAGCGATGGTTCGAATCGCAGCAGGAGATATTCGCGCTCTTAGTGGTGTGCAACTTTCTGTTGCAAGAGCTTCAGTAGCACGCCAAGAAACAAAATTCCTATTTTTACTAAACCCTGTTTATATATCTATATATGTACGTATAGTCAATCGGGAAAAAACGCCATTTTTTCAGACTTTTGGACGTGTAGAACTTGAATTGAATTGAACGTGAATTGAAGAACGTGAATTTTTCAAAAATTACCGTTTTCCCGTCATTTCAGGAACAAAGTTTTCCAAAAAATGTCGACCCTGCTGTTGACTATAGAAGTGAGCCAGAAAGCTAAAAATCGGCGTGTGGGCTTATATTGAGGTCGTCATTCTACACGTCAAATATTACTGCAATAGCTTCACCCGTTAGGCCACGGCGGTCGGGGCTTTTTTCCCAAAATTTTGACGTGGCTTTTTTTCCCGATTGACTATATATATATATATATACAAGGCCGCACCCAGGAGGGGGGGTTCAAGGGATGACAAAATGGAAAAATTTTGCTATTTTTACAGCAAAAATTGCTATTTTTTAAGAATTTTCATTAAAGATAATTCACTTTTACAAGAAATAAACGTCCAATGTTCTGTTTTTGTGCAAAAATGCAAAAATTCTTCAACTTCTGGGGGTCCGCCCCCCAGACCGCCCGTTGCGTTTTACCTTGGACCCCCCCCTTTTCAATATCCTGGGTGCGGGCCTGCGTATATATTATATATATATATTCGTTTAAAAACCTACACTGGCCATGAGTTGCCAGTCCTCATTCTTAACATCCTTGTTACTGGGCAACTCATCTAGGGCGTCTCTGATAGCTCTTTTCTGCTCCAAGAAGTGAGACAACATGTCGTACTCTGAATTCCACCGGGTAGGCTCAGATTGAATCAGACAATGCGGAGCGAGCCCGTTAAGCTCTTGCCAGCTTTGCAGCTTATCCTTAGCTGCTGAGCTGCGCTTAAAGTAGCCTACTACCTGTTCGACCCTGGAAATCATGTCCTTCACTGCACGCTGGGACAATAGACCATTTCTGACCACTAAAGCCAAGGTGTGCAGGAAACAGGAATTATGCTTCCAGGGGAGCTGCTCCATGGCTTTGACCATTTTCGGATCGCTATCTCTCACACAACAGTAGACCTTATCTTGGAGATACCACTCCATTACTAGATCCATGAAAATCTGAGCAATGTGATCTCCTTCGTGTGATCCATAAACTGGACTGCAGCTGAGAACAGCGACCCGGCGGCACCACCTTTTATCGATGTATGTGGCAGTGAGGCTAATGAAACTATGTTGGGTCACTGACGTCCACATGTCGGAGGTAAGGCAAACAAACTCAGCTTCCTCGTCTAATTTGGCTTTGACAAAAGCACGGACTTTCGTAAACATGTCGGGAATAACGGTGGTTCGGAGATGTTTCTCACTGGGCACTCTGAACTTTGGGCAGAGTTCATCCAAAAACGCCTGAAAGCGGGAGTTAGAGACCGTGGTGTACGGTAACATATCATCGCAAATCCACTCAGCCAGCATATTCGTGAGGTGGAGCTGCCTTTGGTTTCCGTGACGCCATTTTTCCTTAGCCGCTATAGCTTCCTCCAAAGAAGATTGTCGAACATTTGCACCACCGTCGCTTGTAGCTTCTCCTGCACCATCTTTGTCGGTTTCGTGGATAGTGTAAATCTTCTCCTTTTCTGCAATTGAAGCTTTCGCCTGCTTTTGTTCAGACTCTTGTTCTTTCTGCTTCTTGAGGATATCCTTATAGCTCTTTGCATGATTGGTCTGCATATGTTTCAGCAATGGGGCATTGCTGAAAAGTCGAGGCTTGGAAGCGGGACCGCGAGAAAGTTTCTATTGGCACAATTTACAGATAGCTGAGGATTTATCAGTATCACTCACTGTAAAATATTCCCAAACGGGAGATGATTTGTGCACCATTATGCAACGTACGTAACCCTACAAACAACAAGTATATTATACATGCATACATTAGTCTTCTTGCCTACGTATGTAGCTGGTATTTCTCTCCATTTCTTGATGCACATTCACCCTGGACTGCTCCAAAAAAATTTAAGAATAACTGCGGATTAGCAGAAGGCAGTCAAATTTTGGAATGTGAATCCATTAGCTAATTTTCTGCTATTCTGCTGCAATTCCTAAACTTTATTGGTGCAGTGGAGTCAACGGTTTAAAAGCAGAAACTACTTCATGCAATGGTCTTGTGCGTAAGCTATGGTGGTTTGGGGTTAGGCTATATACATGGAATATATACATATATATGCAGGAACACGTGAGATTTGAACTCGGAACCTTAACATGCAAAAATGTAGCCATTAAAATTAATAAACCAAAAAGTACTACGAGGCCTAATTCATTTCATAAACCTAATTTAACACAAGTTACTATGCATATTGAAAAAGGAAAATGCATAAGATGGAATATCTGAGGCGCTAAAACTGACAAAAGCTGTGTATTAAATAAAAGTGTTCCAACATTCATTACGTATATATACAAGCATAATGTATATATATATATATATACTACACGTGTGTATCTAATATGTTGTGGGAATAAAATTGCCCCAGGCTGTCGCCCTTACAATGGTAGCATGAGCACACATACGCACATAATGCGTATATACGCATACGCATATATGTTATATTATACTTAGTATGCTTTCTATATCAATAATATATATATATATATATATATATATATATATATATATATATATATATATATATATATATATATACGTACATCCGTATATAGGCAGGTAGCGTGATTGCTTTTATGCAGTATATATTCTTACAACAATTAAGCATTGACTTGTATATTTATTTATATATGTATTT
>JASAND010015001.1:0-10457 GCA_030248195.1 Trissonchulus latispiculum
CCTGGGCCTGGTGATGTGGCTGCAACGCCTCCCCGGGACCGTCGGGTGTGAACAGGACAGCCATGCCCGGGTTCTACCCGATCCGCGTCCTGGACGCTCAGGCTATGGACACATCGGACTGTCCCTATTCTATTCGCCCACCGGAAGGGCTTCCGGGGCTGGGACAAGCTGCTTCAAGAGGATCGGGATTTCTGCCTCCAGCCGATCACTCTTCACTCCGGTGGTGGTTGTCTCGGCTGAGTCAGCCGAGGCGTCCCTTGCTGGCGTCGGGGCTCCGTCTGCGGTCTTCTCTGGGTTGGACGGCTCGGAATGCGCCGTATCCCAAGGAGTCACAACGACTGAGCTCCTGTTCGGAGTTCAGCCGCGTTCCGCTCAGTGGGTGAAGGGCGTCCACAGTGCGTCCATCTGTTGTGGGGAGTGGGGGTGGTCAGCTGGGATCGGTGCCGAGCTGAAGCGCATCCTCCGCGGGCTCAAGTGTTACCGGCTCCTCGTGCGCCGGTTTTGCAGCTCTGTGGGGACGCCCCCGGTTAGAGGTCCGGCCCCGCGCCTGTACTTCCCCCCCCTCCATGGGCCTTATTGTTTATCGTGATGCTCCGGCAGAAGGTCATCGTGGTTCTATTCATGGACGCTGTCCGGGGTTTGATTGATACTGTACTGGTTTCGGGTGGGGCTAACTTTCTCTGTCCTGTGCAGGGACAGCCGGTGGGTGCAGTGGAGGGAGCCGTGCTGCAACAGCCGCAGGCACCTCCAGCTCCTGAGACGCCTGCTGTTCCCTCGCAGTCAACACCCTTCCTGCTGGAGACCGTGAGTGAATGACCTCATCCTGTTGAGACATCGGCCTTACAAACATCTTCGGGCCAAGACTCCTGCCTCAGCCCTCAGGGCTGATGACTGAACCGTCACGAATTTGGTTCTCCCGGACCAAATCGACTCTTTCACCCAGCGGCCGGGGTGGCGCCAGAGTGTTGACGCACAGCACCACGGCTGGAGTGAACCGCTGCCCCGGATTGGCAATTATACGGGTGTCGCCCGTCTTTACTTTTCTGATGCCTTTTGGCAGCGTATTTCCCCAGGTGGAGTCGCCGCATCAGCTTGAACTGTTGACCCAGTACGGGTTCCCGGTGGCTATCCTGACCCAACGGCTTGGGCGGGGTCCCCCGTGGACCGCCTATGAGGTGGCGTTTCAGGTTATGGCTGAAGGGGACATGCAGGTGGTGGACCTTCTGAAGGTGTTGTTTCCGCGGGAGTTTCCTTCCCCGTTTCCGGACGTGATGGATCTCTCCTGGGGTCGGGTTCTTCGACCCCCGGAGAGGCCGCCTCGGAAGTGCCGCGCCCGTCCCGTTCGGTCTCGGTGGGGGCAGCCCCGTGTGATGCGGCGCGTTTGGGGGTTCCTCGGCCTGTGCCTCAACCGAGGACGTCCTCTCGGGTCGAGGCTGTTCAGGGTGAACCCCCGACAATGGAGGTTCCCCCCTACGTCCTGCCGCCTCCGCCTGCGGTCATTTCCAGCGATTCCATTGTTTGGCCGCTTGGCCATATATTGTCGCCTCAATTCAATCGAGTGGTGACTAGTTTGACTGTGGTGGGTCGGGGTCCGCTGTGAGGGGAAACTTGACTCCAGTACCGGTGGATTCTGCGGTGACCTTTCCTTCACGTCCTTTCATGGGTCGAACAGGGTTGAATTCACCCCTGATCATGGACCGGGGGGTCGCGCCATTTCCAAGATGGCATGGACCTGTACCAAATTTTTGGTGGTGCACACGGCCTCCCAGAGGGACAGGCTGGCCCCGTCGCCCCCGTTCGCGGGCACACAGACCTTGCCCTCCTACGCGGCGCCGACAATCCAACGCCTGGTGGATGCATCACCGACAACAGTTCCGTACCGGCCTTGGTCAGATCGCCATTGGCGGGTCATTCCACCTCCCGGTCATGTTCACAGTCGGGTCCGCCGGGGTTAACCCGTACTGGCGAGTAACGTACGATTACTGGATGGGTGTCCTGGTAGTCTGCGCCTTTTGCGGTTCCAGAAACTGCTCGCCGGTTCGCTATTTCCCCCATGGTCGCGTATTCTTTCCTGGTGGTGCGCAGGTTAGTCATGAGCCTATCCCGGCACCTCCGGAGCATGCTGAGCGGATTTTTCCCCCTGAGCGGGCTGATGCCTGGCAGTGCATGACCTCCTCGCCCTGGCTCTGGCTCGGGATGGGGAGGTGGTTTTTCCGCCGATTATACTCGTGGGGACGGGACCTGTGCAGTCGTTGGCCTCAGTAGCGGCCATAGCGCAGTTCGTCCCTTTCTCGGGGTGTATCCTTCCCTTATGATGTTCCAGCCCTATAAGGAGTCGCTGCAGTACTGGAAGGATAAGTCGGCTCGCTTCGTACATCTTGTGCAGTCGGTTATCCAGGACTGTATCCGTCACCCGGCTATGGCCTCGGATGCGGCCATGCGGTACGGTGCAGTCAGGGCCTTTCAGGGCACGAGCTGTCCGGCTTCTAACATGTACCGGATTGAAGTACTCGACGATGAGGGGAATCCCCAGCCGGAGTATTTGGAAATTTGGGGGTTGTTGTTTCAGGCGTCTGAGCTGGCCTATCAGTTTGCCAAGATTTTTATCTACTTTGGTCTTCTTGAGCCCGGTCGTTATTTGGCTAGTTTGGAGTGTCCCTTCCAGGCAATGGAAGCGGCGAAACACTATGGGAAGGGGTGGTTTGCTCGAGTGGTCCAATACCGCAATATCTGGGAAGCCCCGGAAAATCATATGCGGGCTATGATTATGTTGGAGATCCTTCGGGCAAAGGCTCAGGTGTAGCCATTCGTTGAATGGCTCCGCGCTTCGGGCGTCCGCATTTTAATTCGAAGCCCACCACTAACCGCTATTGGGGGATTGGCAAGTCTGCTCCTGTGGCAGAAAGGATGGGGCCTCACGATTACCCCATGCTGGCTAAATTGGGTACTACTGACTACCAAAATTGGATGGGCAAAGTTCTGATGCTCTTGCGGGCCGAGCTTTTCCCCGATCTGGGTGCTCAGGTTCTGTCACTGTGGGAGTATCGGGAGAGGCAGGACCGAAATGCGGCTGCGGAGGCGTATCCGCAGTAAAGGTTGGCGTTGGGGTTTTGTTGTTGTTGTAGGTTCTTTTGAACTTCTTTTCTCAAAATTTTGATTGAAAAATTTTTCTAAAGTTTGATTTGGTTTTGGAGGAGTATACCTTTACCCTGATTTCGACTTTGTTTCTTTGTACCTGTGTTGATTTTTCTGTCTAAATTCCTTGTTTTCGTTTTAGATTAAAGTATTTTGCTTCTCACGAGTTAAAATCTAGTTAGTCAGTTTCACTTGCAAAATTTTGTTTTCTCGTCTAAATTTCGATCCTCTCTAGATTAAATTTGGCCTTCATTTAGGGCTTGTGTTGGCGGACCGATGGTCCGGAAATTTTCGAACTCAGGCTGTTTCGAGGGTATAGTCCTCTAGGGTGTGCCATCTGGTTCCTGCTGTTTCCTTCTTTTCGTGATACTAACTTTTCATATTTCTTTATCTGAGTTTCTGGCATTTTAAATCTGGAGTACCCGTGGCCGGGCGGTCCGGCTCCTGGCCTGGAAACCGGCTGGGTGCCTGGATAGCCCTGTTTTCTGGGGCTCCTTTGGGTTCTGCAGTTCCAACGGTATTTTTAAGCTCTGAGTCTTCACTGTAATCCGGTTGTTTTTCTTATTGCGGGTTTTATTTTTGACGGATATAGTCGGGATTTGAATTCGGTGCCTTTGTAGTTTGATTTTTGTTTTGCTTGCCATATGTTAATCTTTGTATGCTACTTATCGTTTTCTTGTTTGTTCTAGATTTCGTGTATGTGATTGTTGGACCCCCCTGCCCCCCCTGATGGTCGTGCCGTGGGAGTGTCCCCTGGTTCTGGTTCAGAGGAGGCGCGCTTGTTCGCGTGCGCCGGCTGCCTGGTTCGGCTTGTGTTGGTTGCCTGGATTTTCCTGGCCGGTATGATGTTTGGACTCTGTGGTGGACGGCCTGCGTAATGCCGCGCCTGTTGCCTAGCTTGGTCCTTCTTCACTGTGGTGCCCTTTGCTCTTGTGGGGGCTGGTTTCTGGCCCTTCGTCTATCTTTGGCCTGGTGGCCTGGTTCTGCTTTTGGCTGATCTTCGGCCCTGTTTTCTGGACTTTGTGATGGCCCTATGGCCTCTGACTTTGGTGCTTGTGATTGGCCCCATTTGCTACCTGGGCCCCTTTGGTCTTCTAGCTGGCCGGCAGCCCGGCTGTATGATTTTGAACCAGTTGATGTCCTTTCCTCGCACTCCCACGAACACTGAGCTTCTGGTGCTGTGGTGTACTGTATTTTGTTTATTTTTTGATGTTTGGTTGTTTTTTATACGTTCCATAACATGGCATTTACTTTCGCAGCTTTTACACTGATACTTTAATTTTGTTGGCCCATATATAGTGCCTTATTTTGTTGTAATCCGTAATCTTTGTGTGCATTTCTGTTTTGTTGCATAATAAATCTCTTTGTATGTTTCTTAGTTAGGATTGTCTTTCGGGTTTGTAGTTAGGCTGAGCTTCGGTGTTGTATTGTTCCCCGTCTTGTGTTGCTCGTTCCGGTGCGGTAATTGTGTCTGTATGTCTGTTGGTTTTGTTGGTTGGGGATAGTTTCCCCCAGTGGGTGATCAGGGGCAGCTGATTAGTTTCGTTTAAAAGGCCTAATAGTTGGTGGTGTGCCCAGTGGCACGAAAAGTCTGCCCGGACACGTGGCAGTGTGTCAACATTTTTATTTTTTGCTTTCTATAACTCTGTTTTAGTCTTTAACATTTAACCTAGGTTGCGCAACCGAAAATTTTAGCATCTAAAATTGGTCTAACCCCTGTACTAATTTCGGTGGACACGCCGCGCCGGGGCGGGCGGCGGCAAGAGGGGGTATTTTGTAGAGTATAGGATAAATGCGTGAGCTAAGCCTAAGTATACGGTAGATATACGGTAGATAAGTTTCAACCTAAATTGAAATGTTTCATGAACAATCAATGTAAAATTATTGTTAGCTAATTTTATAGCTCAATTATGACTCATAGTGATGATCCAGTTCAAAATGGCGGATCAAGTTCAGTTGGGGTGTTAGTTGTGCTGTGGGTAGGTCGTGTATTGTGAATCGCCTCTGCCATTTTGCAACTGTGGGCTGTGTTCAAATGTTCCGTAGTTTGACCCAGTTGTTTTAGTTTTGTACTTAGTTTATTTTGGTATGGCAATAAATAACCTTTGTTAGTGTAGGAATTTGCTATTCATAAGCGAGTCTGCGAGAGCCTAACCGACCAAACAACCACCACATAATTTTATTGATATTCTGGACATCGCACACCTTTGACGAGAACTTGCAAATTACGGTCTGTCAGCTTGTGATCCTAGCACCAGGGTTTTATTCCCTACACCCCCACTAAACGGGGACCCATTTTGCCTACCCCCCCCCTCCACCATATGGGGAGGGGGTATACCTGTCGACCCCCCACCAAACTGGGGAACATTCGCATATTGTGGTCGGAGCACCGTTACGCAATGCCAAAAAGAGGAGCCCTCTAGTGGCTTACTCTTCTTCTATAACATAAGGAATTAATTATGGACTCTTGCTGAAACCTTAGGACAAGGTAAGATGCTCCCTGCAGCTAACCAACCAATTAAAATATAACAAGACGCAAGGTTATAATTCAAATTAGAGATGAGGATTTTGGCTCGCGGCTCGGCTCGGCTCGGCTCGGCTCGGCTCGCGAGCCAAGCCGAGCCGAGCCGGCAACAATTTCTCCCGAGCCGAGCCGAGCCGAGCCGAGCCGAGCCGGAGAATTGAAACTCCGAGCCGAGCCGAGCCGAGCCGACCCTATCGAAAAATTTTAAGTTCACTGTAATTAGTTCCGAATTTGTCAAACAAAATAGCCAACAAATTCAATGCATCCTGTTTTCTGTTTTCAACTTTGTCGTCTAATGTTCCGTTTTTCCTTGTCTTTATTCATACCTTCCTTCCACGCCTAGTTTAAACGTTAGGCTGTGCTCCAAGTCAAATATGGTGTAGTTAGAAAGAAACATTTTGACTTAATTATTTCAACGTGTCATATTTGGTTTTATGAAAAAGATTACAATTAAAAGTTGCATTGTCTTACTACTGTGGCTTTGGGTTTTTATAGTAATTTATCAGATAGCAGAAAAAGTTGTAAAACTGCTTATTATATACCAGAAATACTTGCTATTAATTTAGAGTTTATTCTGCATAATTACAATTGACTACGATTATGGCAGAGAGCAATTAATGGAGTTGAAATTTGTTAAAATTTAAAAAATAATTTAAAAGAATTCTGAATTTTATTGTTGAGTTCTCAACCATTAAATTTGCAATTTATCAGATTATATATGCCTTTTTTCAAGACTGCGGAAAAAGTTTTCTCGTGATTTTTTTCTGCGTTTATCAGTGGTTCCTTTCCATATTGTATCCATGGAATAAAATAATAATAAATTTTAAGCAAAACAAGCATGAATGGGTGCCCGCCTACTTTCGTAGAATATACATTTACCAAATATCAATATCATTAAACCTTATAATCGTGGACTCTGCAGGTCGCAGTCTCTCGGTAATAATGGAATTTTAGTGATTCACACTGGTACACAAAAGCCAGACAGCTGTTTTCAGGTCTTTTGTCAAAAACACCGTAGAAAATCCACAATTCGGGGCAATCGGTCAAATTTCAAATATCAAGCTGGGCGAGCCGAGCCGAGCCGAGCCGACCCACTTTCAATATTCTCCCGAGCCGAGCCGAGCCGAGCCGGGCATGCCCGCGAGCCGAGCCGAGCCGAGCCGACCACATTTTCTCCCGAGCCGAGCCGAGCCGAGCCGGAAAATCCCGGCTCGTCCTCATCTCTAAAAATGTAGACTGTTAAACTCAACTGAACGCTTCATTGCTATAAATCCAGCTCCATGTCACTTTACATTGGTAAAAAGTTCATTTACTTAATATCTGCTAAGTTGTTTCAGCGAATCAATTTACGTACTAAATCGTTAGTCTGTTTGCAGCAGGGGCCGCTGTTATCAATACCCTAACCCGGGTTAAGTCGCAAACCTGTGTTTACTAGCCTATCTTTATCACATAAATTTGACCCGAGTTAGCGACTTAACCCTGGTTTAACTGTTGATGACATCGATCTGTGGCGAATGATTACATCCTTAAGTGCTCGGGCAATTGGTTTCAAGAAACAGATAGCACAAAACTTAGTTGATCCAGAAAAAATTGAAAGTAATAAACCTTATAAATTATTATATCAATGCAATCAAACATTATAAAAATACGGAGGAGTCAAACTGAAAGCTGTGCAGCAAAAATACTGCCAATGTTTTGAAACTGGTTTTTGAAACATTAAAGTTAAATCGAAGGCCACACGACAATTACATAGAAAGATTCGATGTTTGAAGTAAAGCTAGACACATTCCTTCTAGCTGTTGTTTTCAAAATACTCTTCATCTCATAAGCCGGTTGCGTTCCTTTTTAGGATTTACATATGTATTATCTTACGAGAGCTTTGCTGTTTGTTTTGTCATCATTTTTGCCAAGACATAATTGAGGCTTTGTAGATTTTTAATTAGGAACTTGCAGGCGAGAAATGAATTAAAAAGGCAGGAGCTGAAGGAAAATACATGCGTGGAAAATACTCTACACAGCATATCAGCTGTATCATGAAATGAAAGCAGTTTGAGCATTGACTGGAAATTTTTGCGCACCAAACCAATTGGTTTAGTAGGAATTTAGATCCTTCGCCAGCCAACGGTCAATAATAAATGGTCTATTGTTTGGCGAACGGTCAACAATCAGTTTTTCAGGCTATGATTAGGTAACAGTGATTTAAAACACCCAAAAACTCAAATTGTAATTTAATTTTTTTATTCATGCTTTTGGTAATGTTTGCCCCAACAACCAAACGTAATTCTATATAAAAATGGATTTTGGGGTTTAAAAAAATTCAGTTATGTCAGCAGAAATAGTCGATGCACTCGTACTGTGAATACAGTGAGCATTCTTCTTTCTTCTCTCGTTGGATAATTTCTCCTTTCATTAGGAGAATTTCTCCTTACATTTCATAGCGATTTATCCCACACTCTAAACATGACTGCATACAAAGGAAATTAGTTCCAAAAGATTGGATCGGTACTCGGCTTTTGACCGCCAGATGGCCGTAGTCCTTTTGGTTGACCGTTCACTGTTGGCCGCTCGTTAACTGTTGGTAAATGGTAACTAACTATTGGTTGCTGGCCTGCCAACGACACGACCAATGATCATTGACCAAACCAACCGGCCGGCAAATTTTCGGACAGTGTTCAACGCGGTGTCACGGTGCAAATCTTCCCCCGTGCAAATCTTCCCCCCGGAAGTTTTGCACCGGTGCAAATCTTCCCCCCGGAAGTTTTGCACCGGTGCAAAACTTCCCCCGGGAGAAGATTTGCACCAGCGTTCAGAACAACTGTGAAGTTAGCAACACATGATCCAAATGTTTTGGGTGCTATTTAAGAATGACTCAAACAATTGTACGTTTTATTTTTCGACAATTATTTGTTTAATAGGTGAAGTAATAGTTGAATCAACGTCATTCGTCCTCAAACCTGTCGTTTTTATAATTTTACTTCATAAAATTAAATTGTAATACAACTAATGTCAAATTGCGTAGAAACATTTAATGGAATTCTGCCAATTCAAGTACATACAGTTAGTAAATCGAAATAACCGGTATCTTGCTTTTGAAATTCATAGCGTTCAGTGGCCGAAACTTGGTTAGGATCAATTGAACGTTATCCCTCCTTGGGGATAAAGCTCAATTGTGTACACTTGTGTTCATAAAATTCATAGGGTTGGTTAAGCAAATCAGGTCGTTGCTGGTTTAAAGAAGTTTGTTTTAATAATGGAAAAATTAAGATTTTAAAGAGATTTTAAATTCAAGCTCAACAAAAAGCTAGTTGGCTATCGATTTTGTTAAATTGTTTTATTCTAGGTTTTATTCTTCTGAAATTCGTTTTTCAATTCAGCATATTGTATGCTAAAGTTGTAAACTTACCATAATACTGAGCTAACAAAAAGCTGTACGGAAAAAGTAATCTCATACTCGTGTTCAATGTTCCTGACACCTTCTGGAACCAACATTTGAGCGAAATTGGTGACAAAACTTTTTGGATCCCGTTTGTCTGTCCCTGAAAATCAAATATTTTATTTTTTAAATTTTTAAAGTTTTTGAAAGATTGATTGAAAGTGTGCACAAACGTTGTGCTTTTGTCCTTTTGTGCTTTAGGTGTGCTTTGAGAATCTTCAACAATGTTGAAGATTTTACTTCGTGCTTTTGTGCTCTCCAATCAAATTAAGCCAATCTCTTCGCTGATTGGCTGGAATAGTTTAATGAAAAGAGCTACAGTAGTCTTTATCAAATATTTAATAATTTTTGAGAAGACAGTGCCCACTAAAGCAAAAACATAAATAGTGGATACCCGTCGGAATAGATACTTTTCAAAAACGATTATTAAATTTCACATTGTCCTATCCATCCTGTCCTATGTCAGTTAATTGAAAATTAGTTCGGAAAAGCAATACACACAGGAATATTTTGCTATTTAATTTCTAAGCAATTACAATTATAACTCGCTAATCCTAAAACGTTTCGCAGTGTTGGTTATTTAATTTTTGAATAATTTCCATGTCACGTAACCTGTGCTTTTCGTGATTGTGCTTTATCATCGTGAACTATGTGTCTTCAGTCTCCTGAGCACAAAGCACAAAGCACTGTCTCCTGAACACTGAGCACAAAGCACAAAGCACAGATGAGAAAAGCACAACGCACAAAGGACAAAGCACAAAGCACTCCATCGTGAATCGGACTTAAAGAATAAAAATAATAAATCCAAGTTATGAGTCTTAATTTTAGTTGATACATTATTGATTGAAATGAATAGCTCAGACACACAAGTAAAAGTAAATTCGCAAATAGTACTAAAAATGAAGTTTTTATTCATGGAGTTACAATAAATTACAAAACGCTGGACATTTTTAATCAATTAATTTATTTATTGCGAAACCTGTGAATTGTAATAACTACCTAATACTAATACTAAACTACCTAATACTAAATAATTGTAAACTTCCGGTTTTTGTTGTCCTACCATGCCAGTCAAAAAATCCGTTTGCCCTGACATGGGAACGCTAAAGTCTGAAGAAGCATCGTCTCGTTGTTTTAACAATCTTAACTTATTTGAGCTGCATTTTACTATTTCGAAATTATAAGCCACGGCTTAGCTAAGATCTCGGTTGCAATTATTATTGTTAACAACAATAAAATTGTGCCGGTGCAAATCTTCCCCCCGGGGGAAGATTTGCACCGGTGCAAAACTTCCGGGGGGGAGAATTGCACCGGTGCAAATCTTCCGGGGGGTAGATTTGCACGGGGGGAAGTTTTGCACCGTGA
>JASAND010015002.1:0-51014 GCA_030248195.1 Trissonchulus latispiculum
GTTAAGATTTAAAATCGTCATCAAAACATCAACTAAAGCGTGGGATTCCAGTTGAAGTCAAAAATGCGTAGAACACAAAATTACGGCCAAAAATTTACGTTATAGTTCAAAATAAGCAATTTTTTAAAAATGCACACATTTTTTCCAAAATGCACACTATTTTTTAAAAATGCACAAAAAATGCACACTTGTCCGCAACCAAAAAAACCCTGTTTCTATTTCAGCAAATTCAGCATCCTACGGCGTCCATGATTGCCCGAGCGAGCACCGCCCAGGACGATGTAACCGGGGACGGGACCACGTCCACTGTCATACTGATTGGCGAGCTCCTGAAACAGGCTGATGTCTATGTCTCTGAGGTATATACGTATATAGTGTGCGAACGGACTGCATTTTACAAAATACACTACTGGTCCTTTTTTTCTTGCTTTTGACTGGCTTATTTTTCCCGGGGGGGGAGGTTTCGAAGGGAACCCCCATTCGACGGCCTCCCCCCCTCCACTCGAGTAGCCTCCCCATAAATTCCGACCTCCTCCCTATGACCCAAAAAATTGCCAAATTTTACCATTTTTACCCTAAATTTTCAAAAAAGTTTCCGGCTTCGCCGGATTTTCAACGAAATTCTAACTATTTTAGCCTACAAACCACTTAAAATTAGTCATTTTTGCAATTTTCAGCAGCTTTCCACAAAAACCAGAAAATTCGACGAAATTTCCACAAATATGCCCCCCGTCGATAGGTCCCAATGCCCCCCCCAAATTTTTGCCTAAAAATAGGCCAGTTTGCGAATGTCAAAGTATCAAGAAAGTAGGAAAATATTTAACGGGTTTGAAAGGCGTGGAAATATCCATTGTTACACACTTTGCTCAAAGAATGGTGAAGTTATTGAACATCTGAACTGAACTTTTCTGTCCGTCCTTTTGCTGACTTTGTCATTGCAGCGTTGCTACCAATCATTACTCAGTGTCTTGTTTCGGATACAACTGTTCTTTGCATTTCCGTTGTTGTCCGTCAAAAACATTAGCCTCTGGTTGAAAGTAGAATTAAATGAACAATATCCGACTGAGTTAGAAATTGTTGAGTTTTGGAGAAAATTGTAAGTTATTTTTTTCGACAAGGAGAGGAGTTCACTGAAAACCCTATCGTTATCGCCGCCTGTCTTTCTATTTTCAGGGCGTTCATCCGCGACTGATTACAGAGGGCTTTGAAATTGCCAAGGATAAGTGTCTTGAGGTAAGTATTTTGTTCGGGAACGACGTGGGAAGACAAGTGTTTTTGGTGGGAAGCAAACGTTTTTGGTGAAAAATAGCCAAAATTTATTGCTATTGTCGTGTTCTGCATGAGGAGAGAACGAACTTTCCTCAAAAAACATGTGGTTTTTCTCAAAGAAACATTTGACAGGAAAGTTATCTTGGGAAGCCAGGATTTTTTTACAAACTGACCTATTTTCTGCTAAAATTCGGACTCCGATTTGGATAACCAAAATCAGAGATTTGGAGGTCAACTTTGCACAGAGTTTGGTTTCGTTAGTTTTCAGGTCGGATTCCATCCTCCTATTAAAATGGTCACTGGTGGAAGGAAGTGACCATTTTTGGTGAATGAAGGACTGCCGGCTGCGTACTGCTTAAACAAGGAGAATTCTCCAGTCTGTGTGTTACCGCGCCGTGGTGGCCGAGTGGTAACGTGTTCGACTAAAGATCTTACGGTCCTAGGTTTAAACCCCCGCTGCCACAAGGCTTTCAGAAATCCCCTTGAGCAAGCGACTAAGCACATATCGGTTAGCCGTGGGCTCCAGCCAACTCAGCTGTCTATCCTTAGTTGGTCGGTAAATGGGTATATACCACTGCGGTGGGAAGGTAACAGGAGTCTGTGTTCTGGCCTACTGCCTGATGAAGGGCTGGCCCCCTTTCCACAGGTCTAGTCAACATTAGAGTTGTCGCTCCTGGCTTCGGGCTGTGAATCCGGAGATAAGCACCGGCACCCTATAACCTTCTGTAGGTTGGAGTTCTCTCCACGGTTCACTTTAGGCAATTGTTTCTGCACATTCAGGATACAGAATAAAATCAAAGATAACTGTCCTAGGCTGTGTTAGGTCCTGTGTATGCTGGACTTATTCTAAGAAATTTTTCTTGAGGAGGGCCCTCGGGGGCGAGTGTTTGGGGGGAGGAAGTTTTAAAATTTTTTTCTAGTTTTCTATTTTTTCTCAGTAGAATAAGTCGTTTACCCGTACGAGCATAGCGCAGCAGGTCGGGGCAGACGTGCCACGGTCAGGTAGTGCTTGCGAAAAACACCACATTTGAAAAATGGTTAAAAGTGGGGCCCTATAGTCTTGAGGAAACTCTTCAATACGATTTGTTAGTATTGGACTCGACGTGACACTTTGCGGTAAATTTTTTTATGAAAGCTGAGAACGCAAGGGAGGGTGGGTCACTGTCCCTCAGCCTTAGGAATCAACTTGCCCCCGTCCAAGTTTTCCTCCTGCACCTCTTCCATATAATTTTTAGCATTCATGTTCTGATTGTACTTATTGTTTGCTTTCTGTACTTCTCTATGATTAATGCCTTGTATCCTTCGTGGATCCGCCTGCTGGCTCGCGTTTACCTCATTTTCTTGATGCACTTCTACTATAGATGTAAAATGAACAAGTTATGAGTGGAAAAACCGTTTCTTTCCTTTAGTTGCGCTTTGATATTTTTTCATTTTTATGTTTTTTGTTTAGATATTGGAACAGATCAAAGTGTCTGGGCCGCTGGGTCGGGAGCAGTTGCTCCAGGTGGCCCGAACAGCCCTCCGGACGAAGGTTCATTCACAGCTGGCTGAACATTTGACTGAGGTAGTGTCGGACACTAGCTGCATACCTGGTCTGGCTTTACCAAAATTGGAGAAAATAAAATTTTGCCTTTTTAAATTTATAAATTTAAATTTTAGGCAATAAAATTTTTAATTTTTGGAGAAATTTACATACCTTTGAATTTTCAAATTTGTCCGGGTATATATATATTTTTAATTTTAACTGAAACGTTTATGGTCAACCGGGTTGCGTAGATTGAAGTGGAAAGCTTGCACTAAAATATGGCGTAGGTAGGTTGTACTGAAATATTTTGTGGATTTTGATTTTCTTTAACAGCTGAGTGAGTGCTTGCGTATGTAGTCATCCTTTTCGTGTACGACTTTTTGTATTTCTTCATCTCTTTGTTGGCCATAATTAAATAATTAACACATTCTTATTTTTATTTAGTGTATAACGGATGCTATTGAGGCAATTCGTTTCGACGATCAGCCCATCGATTTGCATATGGTGGAAATCCAGGAAATGCAACATCGCACTGATCTCGATACTAATTTAATTAAGGTATTTTTCATTTTTTGTTTTTTTATTACTAATGATGGTGCAGGGTAGTTCGTTGGCTCCATTGAAATTGCGTTTCAAGTTCTATTCGGTTAATAATGATGAAGTCCAAGCAGATTTTGAGTGACTTAATTTGGCGCACCTGATTTTTAATTAACTTTTTATTTGATTTTTTGTAGTGTTGTAATTTATTTTGTTTGTTTTTTCGTGTTTTTTTCCAGGGCCTGGTTTTGGATCACGGGGCCCGTCACCCGGATATGAAGAGACGGGTGACTAATGCATACATTCTAACTTGTAATGTTTCACTGGAGTATGAGAAAACGTAGGTATTGTAATTGTAGTGTGCTGTTACCTGTTATGCAGAGTATTTTTGCAATTTTTTTGGGGGGGGGCGATTTTTTTTTGCAAAAATCAGCCAAACTGGTATTTTGACGTATTTTGCATGCAGAAACGCAGAACATTCTCAGAAATGCCAGGATTTAGGTTAAAAGCAGCCATTTTTAGGCAAAAATTCTCCGGCGGTGCTGGGAAAACGCCGGAAAATTTTTGAATGTCAAAAATTTGGGCACCCAAAATATCCCGGAATGGGTCCATTTCGGGGGGTGTCAAATTCGGAGGGAGCTTCCGTGTAAAAGTACCTATCATGCACCGTAAAACTGGGGAGAATTTCAGAGGAGGTTATGTACGTATACTATGCGCATTTGCTGATATCCGGTGGTCAATTTAGCTGGCTTACTTCTACTGGCCCCCCCATTCGGAAGGTCCCCTCCCCCATTCGAGGAAGCCCCCATAAATTCCGACCTCCCCCACATAACCCCAAAAGTTGCCAAATTTTACCATTTTTACCCTAAATTTTAAAAAACATTTTCCGGCTTCGCCGGATTTTTAACGTATATTGCACTGTTTTAGCTTAAAAAACGCCTAAAAGTAGTAGTCATTTTTAGCGATTTTTAGCAGTTTTTTTACACAAAAACCTAAAATTTTGTTTTGTCAAAAAATATGCCCCCATTGATGGGGGGGGGTTCTTCGAGCCCCCCTCCATAAATTTTGGTCTAGAAGAAGCCAGATTCGTGGAATGGTATAGTGGAAGCGCAGGATTTTATTGTTTTCAATGGGAGGGAGAAGGGAATAGAATTTGTTGGAAGTTCCCCTCGTTGGTTCTTTCCCATTTTCGGCAGCTTCAGTTAGCCTGGTAGTCTAAAGCTCTCTACGCTGATTCGATGGTGGGCTGTTCGAGTCCCACCAGTCAGCCACAATGCTGTCGCAAATCCCCCTTGAGCAAGGAACTAGGCCTGTTTCGGTTCGCCGTGAGCTCTATCCATCCGTAATTAGTCGACAAAAAGGGTACCACCAAAAGTACATAATAGCTGACAATGTGACAAGCGTCTTATCTATGGTGGGGGTTATGTACCTTTACATTTTACCTTTGGTCAACTCCATTCCCCGACCACTCTTTCTATTCGGCAATGAAAAACATTGTTTTATTATTAGTTTTATTATCTCCCCCATAATCAATGATTTTGTTAGTTTTTCTTTGGTTTTTTCAGCTGTCTCTTTGATTGTTTTCTTTTCTGTTTTTTCAGCGAAGTGAACGCTGGCTTTTTCTACAAGTCTGCCGCTGAGCGTGAAAAGTTGGTTCAGGCTGAACGGCAGTTTATTGATGATCGCGTTCAGCAGGTGATTGCCCTGAAGCAGAAGGTTTGCGATGAGGCCTCGGCCAATGGCGATGGAAAGGAGCGCAACTTTGTCATAATCAATCAAAAGGTGTCCTTTTTAAATAGTGCTAGCTGTGATGAGTTCTGTCTAAGGACAAAATTATAGGTAGAACGTACTCTTGGTAGAACTCAATAAGTATAAGTCACTTTGGTGATAAAGGCTGGAAGTTTGCTTCTATATATGTCTCTCTCTCTCTCATACAAATCTTTGTTTGCAGAATTATTGTAGGACGTAATGTGAAAGGATAGGTATTTCTTTGTAAGAAATGGTTTTAAAAGTTGGGAAAAGAAAGCAGACTTTGGCTCAAAGCAAAATGAATGGTTAATTTTCCCTGGACAAGTCATTTAGAACAGCGAAATATGATCATGTTTGACGAAATACAGTACAGCTCATTTCAAAGTGCGTTTGAGGCGAAGTCCCAAATCTGGCGAAATGTCGCGAAATTGGCGACATTTCGCTTCAAAATTCGCGAAATCTCCCAAAATCTTAGAGAAATGTCGCCAAAAATTAACGACACTTCGCGAAAAATGTCGCGTAATTTGCTTTTGCGACATCGCTTCAAACTCACTTTGAAATGAGCTGTACTGTATGTTGTCCACCGATCAGTACATTCGTTTGGATCTTGCATTATTGAGGATTGTTTACATGTATACGTATACTCCTCATTGGTGATTGGCACCGGATATATTTTCACATCCGGATGTCCGGTTATCCGCCTATACAAAACTTAAGTTCGAGAAAATTTCTTAATTTCACAGTTACAGTTTCAGTTTTTCCGTGCCCTGCGGCAAGCCATCACACAGCCAGGCTACAACCTCGGTTTCAAAAATGTTTTCCGAGAAATGTCTGAAAAACAGTTTAAAATGTTGAAATTGTCAAAAATTTGCTAATTTCTCCTAATTTTGTCGGACATATAAACGGATATCCGGATATTTTTCTCAGATCGGATATTAACCAGATATAAAAATTATCCGGATATCCGGTGCCCATTACTACTACTCATAGTATTAATTTTTCCCTTTCTCTATATAATTAATTGCTCCCCAGTAAGAGGGTGTACATATATATTTCTATTTCTTCTGTTCTGTCTTAACAAAGGAAATCTCATAGACATGCGCTGATAAGTTTGTACAGTGCACACACGATATATGTAGCGATGCTGTGTCCACCATGTTCACGCAACTTTTATCCAAAGTGTGAGCCGTTCTACAAAAGAAAACCGTCAAAAGTAGTTATCTACCTATAGCATTTCAGTCTTTTACGGTCTTTTTCTTAGCGGCTAGGCTAAGATCTTTGACCCCCGCCCCCGTTCCCGCCCCCCCCTGTGTTTCATTTCAATCCTTTGATATTTATGCGGTATTTATTTCAATATTTCATAGCGATATTTTTGTTGATTTTTTGACTGTGTTTAGGGCATTGACCCGCCGTCACTCGATGCCCTGGCCCGTGCCGGTATTGTGGCCCTGCGTCGAGCCAAGCGTCGCAACATGGAGCGGCTGACGCTGGCCTGTGGCGGTCAAGCGGTCAACTCCTTTGACGATCTGACCCCGGACGTGCTAGGCTATGCCGGCCTCGTCTATGAGCATGTTCTGGTCAGTTGACTGGCACTACGTATGATAAAATTTTACGTATAATTAAATTAATGAATTATTTAATTTATTTAATTTATTATTAAGTGTACGTAATTATTGTAATGCTGTTGGCTTAAACGTGAATTTCGTGTTCTGCATAGTTAGTTACTGACCATTGATAACTTATTTTAGTGGTGTTATTAGCTACGTTCTTAATGTTGTCATTGTTTAAGATGTTTTTTCTTGGAGGGGGGGGGCTCTATCATAAGGAAGTGATTCAAATTTTTGCTTTACCGGTGCCACAAAGCTTTCACAAATCCTCTTGAGCAAGATACCAAGTTCATGTCGGCTCACCGTGGGCTTCAGCCAACCCAGCTGTCCATCCTACCTTGACTGGTCGGTAAATTGGATGTCACTTATGTGGGAAAGTAACAGAATACTGTGTAGGGCATCTGTCTTGAGATGAAGCTGGTCCCTACTCCACGGTTGTAGTCCTCATTTAAGGTGGCACTCCTGGCTCAAGGTCTGCATATCCGGGGATGAGCACTGGCACCCTTAATCCTGACGGGTAGGAAAGATTCTCCGAGAGTTAGCTTTTACTTTTTTACCACCAGGTCAAAAGCATTCTTTTTTTACTCAAGAAATACGTGCCCTAAATACTTTTCCCCATCATTTTGTATGTGTGTTTTGAGTGCTATGCAGTGTGGCTATGATTTAAGCAGTTACAGATTGTATGGACCCTAGCGGTTTTTCATTAGCAATAGCATTAAGTGTGGGATGTGTTGATATATAATTGATTTGATAAATTTGAATTAGTTTTTAGAAATAAATGTGGATATGCACATAATATATGTTGTATATACATAAGTTTATATATACGTACATGTAAAATGCATAAAGTCCACGTTCTATTCACAAAACGATTATTTACGAACGTGTATATACTGGTTATTCTTGACTCATTATCTATGTATTAATTAATTAATTATTCTTTTTAATTTTCTGCCTGCCCCGGCAGCTCGTCACTGCCAGACATGGTATGACAGGAGGAAGCGGTTACAGTAGTTACTGTAGCAGTAGCACAGTCTGCCAATGAGGCGCCATAGTGACTGCTGCTGCGACGTCGTAGAATTTCTCGCATTCGCCGTTTGATTTCGCTGATGATTCGATGCAAAAAGATTAGCCAGAGAATTTCGATATGATTCCCACCGCTGCCATTTTGTCCCTCCGTTGCCTTGAAGGCTGTTGGGTCCTCCTCAAACTTGCGTCTCCAGCTGTACTGACTTTGCCTGAAATAGGGAGATAATAAGATGCTGGCTTTTTCCTAGGCAAAAATTCCTGGGGCGGGGGCGCCCCCCCCCCAGATCTGGGGTGGGAGAGATTTTTTCGAAAAATGCTTATAAAATAGCTATTTTTTGCTGCTGCGCATTTAACCATTTTTAACCAAAATTTAAGCTTAAAATACCTAAAAATGCTAAAAAGGACAAAAAATCTGGCGAAGCAGGAAATTTTTTTGAAAATGTACCCTAAAAACCCTATAAATGATTCTGTTGAGCTCTGAAGTCTGGTGGCCACCCCCCCCCCTCTGTAGGAAAAAGCCAGAGATGTGGGGACAATTTATCTCCATCATAAAATCTCATGTAAATTACAAGTTGGCCTATTGTTTCAAGAGTACATAATACATAAGAGTGTGGCATATACTTTGTATGTTCTCTGTTGTCAGCTCGTGACGCATGTGCTCTGAATGCTATCACAAATGAGTCTTACTTAGGAGATCTTTGCTTAGAGTTTTCCAATGTATTTGCCCTCAAAGACCACAAAAACAATTTAGGATAGTTGTGTTTTGAAGCTTCAGTGAGTACGATATGAACATACATTGCGTGAATATAGTGTACACTATTGTTGCTGTTAATGGTCAAACTCATTGTTAAAATCAGCGTGTTTGCCGTTTTTTCCGATGCACATCTCCGACATTTCCACGTATAGATAGATAGTTTATTGTCCATGATGTAGCAAACCTTTTCCTATCATTGCGCAAGGCAGCCCCTCATCTGAAGAAGCCCCCAGCTCTAGTTCAGACTCACCTTTCTTGCACCTCCGATGCAATCGACCGGGCAAACAGTTCCCAGGCCTCGGGATCACTGAGACGCGGTTCCTGCCTCGCCAACTGGCCGTGCAGATCCGCAATGCTCCGGGCCTGCCGGGAAATGTGATATTCGGTTTCGGCTTCCGTCTGACTGAGCGTCCGTACAGCCTGATCTAGAAAGTGGGCGAATTTCAGGACGTGTTCCTGAAATCGCTGGCTGCCGATTTCGGACGTTTTTCGCCAGACTGGAGTCTCTTGAGGGGTCTTTTGAGGACTACTGTTGGATGGAGGTGGGCAGAGTAGGCCCCAGGAAGCATCGTCGAGATGGAATAGGGATTTCAGCTGTGGCTGGTTGTGGAAGATTTTGGCAAAAATACTGACACCTAAAAATAGTGAATGAGAGACAAAAAATTAGTTTGTTTTTCAAGAATTTTGTATACATATTGTAACCTTTAAAACATATATAGTTATATACCGACCTCCCCCCCCGTCAAAGGTCCCCATAAATTCCGACCTCCCCCATAACCCCAAAAATTGCCAAATTTTACCATTTTTACCCTAAAGGCCGGTTCACACGATCAGATTTTCGTCAAATAAATTTGATCAAATTTGACCAAGCTGGCAATTTGGCCAAATTTGATGGTTTGAACGGGCATCAAATTCCGTCAAATTTGCCATCAAATTGATGTCAAACTATTAAATTGGTTTGGTCAGTGCGCAAAAACCATCTAATATTTGACGGCTTGTCCAGTGACATTTTAGCACATGGATCACGTGACCCTAAATCAATTTGAAGCATAGCATTTTGTTTTCTTCACACATGCAGTTTCTCTACGGTCTTTCAACACAATCTGCAAAATTACAGGGCTGTAATAGCATACACTTCCATTAAATATACTTTGAATTTGATTTAAATGAATAAATAATTTTAAATTGCCAAATGTTCAAAAAAAATTGATGAAATAGTTTTTATTTAAAAATCGCGAATGAAAAGTTTTTGAAACTGTAAATTGTTTTAGATCATTTTACCAACCTCTGACCCAAGGGCGTTTAGGTTTGGGTTCAGAATCACATTGAGATAACAAGAAAAACGCTAGTTTGCGCTTTTGACTGATCAGTTTCTACGCGCGCAAATTCAAACTGGCGCCCAATTTGATCAAAATTTGGTCAAATTATTTGACGAGAATTTGATCGTATGAACCGGCCTTAAAATTGAAAAGTTTTCCGGTTTCGCTGGATTTTTACCTAAATTGTCACTATCTTAGCATAAACACCTAAAATTAAAAATTTTAGCAGTTTATACACAAAAAACCCACAAAAATTCGAAAACATTTTCTAAAAATTTGCCCCCTCCCCCCATAAAAGGTTGTCAAGGAATAAGCCAGCAGATATATAACTGTCAAAATTTGCAAAATGTTTTGCAAGGGTGTGCACCCCTTAAAACTGGGCCAAAAAAATATGCCAAACTCACACAGTGCATAGTGATCCGGTATGGAGTGCCAGCTTTCAGCCAGCTCCAAGATTTCTTCCTGCTCCAAACCCATATAGATCCGTTCCATCTCTCTCGAGGCGCAATTTTGGTGATAGTCCTTTTCCTTGCTGCCTGGCTTTTCCTCTGTCAACAGTAGACGGGCAATAGTCGGCCTTCTGAGAGCACGATGATAGCTGTGCGGGGTGCGGCCTGTGCTTTGTTGGTGCTGCGTTTGCTGCTGCTGCTGCTGTGGAGGTGCTGCGATTACGGTAACAGTTGTTATGCTGCGACAGGTGGCAACACTGTTCTTCTTCGAAGCCGTGCTGCTGGCTTTTCGATTTCGATTCAGACTAGGCTTGGTGACATTTGGAGAGGTTGCGTTGTTGTCTCCATTCATGGGTTTCACGCAGGGATTAGTGTAAACACTGTGTCTTGACATACAACCGCCGGAGCCCATTGATAAATGATTGTACAGCAAATAAAGCACTTCAGTAGTTCAGTTTACACATACAAAGGCGATCTTAGTTGTGACCAAAATGATGGCGGCTGCAAAATTAGGCCAAAGCAGTAAAGTGGTATAGAGCTTTGAACTGTATATCTGAATTGAGTAATATACGTATACATGATTATGACATGATTGTTGTGTGTATAAGATCAAAAAAGATGGTCATTCCATGAAATAATGGAAACCTGGTAGATGCAAGTGTTTTAGCAGAGCACCTAATGTAACATTCTAACAGAATCTGAACGTTCTATCTAAAGTATATGTATATACAAGGCCGTGTCCAGACATGTGCTGGAGGGGAAGTTCCGGGGGGGGGTGAACATTCGCCGACAAACCGGATTTTTCCGGTTTTTTGGGCAAAAAACCGGAAAATCCGGATTCTGGGGAGGACCCCTCTGGGGGTGGGTCAGTTCCAGGTCTTGGGGGGGGGGGGTGAAAACCCTCCCCCCAAGCACACGTATTATGGCCGGGTCTATTTTTGGACATTTTTCCACTTTCACCAAAGTCGCTGATTTTTACAAACTTTGTTGTCCAAACGGTATATTTTAACTAGTTTTTGATATAAAGTTGGAAGTCTTCGTGTTGTTGTTTTTTCAGTAGTTTAACCTCAACGTTGAGGTTGCGTGTGTTAAAAATAGGAAATGTGTTAGTTATCATAGGAAAACTCGTTAAAATATACCTTTTGGACAATAAAATATATATGTAAAATAAGCGTTGTCGGAGAAAATAGAAAAAATGGCCAGAAAATGAGCCCCCACTCCCTAACTATAACTTGTACTATATGCTTCTCTGAAGAAATTAACTGACTCCAAAATAACTCGAATTCTTATTTTAGAAAAGTTTTTTACAAAAGAACCAACACAAGACTCATGTTTTTGTGCCTGTGATAAACAGATTTAGTTGATATCAAAATCGCCTTAGTATATATAGAATTAATCTGAGCAGTTTCGAAAACAAAATTGCCATTATTAGGCCGTTGACATATATATAGACTGCGTGGTATAAAGTGTGTATATATACTGTATTGTCTATATATGTATACTTCCTTCTATCAAAAATTAGGTTACACAATTAGGTTTCGCCTTTTTGATAGTTATAACTGCCGAGAGCTACCTACGTAGACAAGCTTGCTTGGAACTCTGGGGGGAATCTTTGCATGCTGTTAGACTAATTAGATAATTAATTTCAACGCGCAGTCTTTAAGGAATTAAATAAATTATATGCCTTCATTTGGATAAACAAACACAGCAAGTTGGTATGTAAACTTTCTGAAAAATCCAAATGTACACTAATGTGGAAAAAACTAGGTTTGTTTACCTAAGAACTCCATGTAGAATTTGCTTCGATGCCCCACCTCCATATAAATGCATATATACGACATTCAGCTTATATATATTTTCAATCCAGCCAAAATCTTAAATCAGATGTATATACCGTTAAAATGTTTATTAGGTCATTTTCCATAATTTGCTTCCACCTAATTTTGTGACATCAAAACGCACGCGACGTCTGTATCACGGGATATTTTTGTTGCATATGTATGTATATACCTCATCTTTCTGTCTAGCAGATACCTTTAGAGCAAATCTCTAATAACCTTCGGGTAGCCAAGACTTTGATGAATAGTTTATCTGCTATCCTCAAGTTCATACATGAATTAGTTACGTACGTGCTGAATATTTGTGAAAGAAAATATATTTAGAAATTGGTACTATGTATTTTAACGTACTAGATACAGTGAGACTGATATTGAGATAGCATATGCTTAGATTCGATTCTTAATATCTGATTGTTATTTAGTTTAAATTTTAGTTACGTATCTTAAAATTTTTAATTAGGATTTTCAGTAATTAAATTTTGTTTATTTCTGTTTAGGGCGAAGACAAGTATACGTTTGTTGAGGAGTGTGCTACGCCCAAGTCTGTTACACTGTTGATCAAGGGTCCGAATAAGCATACCCTGACTCAAATCAAGGATGCGATACATGATGGTTTGAGGGCGGTCAAAAATGCCATCGACGATGGTAGGGTGTTGAAATCTTTTATTTGATTTTTTGAATTTTTTATAAATTTTTGAGGAGAATTTTAGTTAGTTGCTTCCGCAGTTAACTTCGTTTTGTTGACATTGGAGGCAAGACGTTTTCGTACAATACAACCGTTATTTCAGTTTGCAATAAGATAGACTGAATAAGATAGATAGACTGACTCATGTAGTTTGAGTGCTGAGTCTGGTGATTACTTATAACACATTCAAGGTAACTACTATAGCTATTAATTGGCTTTGTAACTGCGTTTTTTTTCTGTCACGAGGCTACATTTTTGATTTCTCTTTTTTGCTGTATTTCAGATGCCCTAATTCCAGGCGCCGGGGCGTTTGAGGTTGCCTCAGCCCATGCCTTGGCCATCCTGAAAAATTCGGTGAAGGGCCGAGCCCGTCTCGGGGTTCAGGCTTTTGCTGAAGCCCTACTGGCCATACCGAAAACGCTGGCTCAGAATGCGGGCTTTGACCCGCAGGAAACCCTGGTTAAGCTACAGGAAGAGTATGCCACTGCGGTTGCCTCGGATGCTAGTGTGGCCATTGGGCTAGATGTGGAATCGGGTACGCCCTTGGACCGTTTGGGGGAGGGTTACGGATAAATATTTTGGTTAGGATTAAGCGTATAAAAGGGAACAAAGATAAAAATAAGGACGATATATAAGTGGTTTAATATGCAAAGTGTTCGGACTTTAGCTTGTGTTGGTTTGCTGACTCATTTATTTATTTATTTATTTATTTAGGGTTTAGTCTATAATCCGCTTTAGTAATGAAATTGATTATCCGAAGCTATTACAACATTTTTTGAAGTTCTATTATGACAAAGTAGCTAAAAAATTTCTGTTTGAAAATGGTACATTATGACGAGAAATAGATAATTGTCATTTTTAAGTGAATACCTATGTATGTAGTTAAACATTGGCTGAGCTAATTAAGTACATAGGTATATACGGTACATTTCACGGAAAGAGTGCCAGTTGGAGAAGTTCTAAAAATTGGAGAAATATCGCCAACATTGGTGATTTTCGCCAAAGTTGAAGTAAAGTACAAACAGAATTGGCGAAAAGCCATTGTAAAAACCTTTTTCCTGAATAATTCCATACTTTTTGGCCAATATTGGCGAAAAAGTATGAAATTATTCAGGAAAAAGGTTTTTACAATGGCTTTTCGCCAATGCTGTTTGGACTTTACTTCAACTTTGGCGAAAATCGCCATTAGTTGGCGATATTTCTCCAATTGTTAAAACTTCTCCAACTGGCACTCTTTCCGTGAAATGTACCGTACTTCCCATTTTTATTTTCTTGTCTTTTTGAACTGACAACTTTTTTGACATTTTCAGCTAAGATTGCTTTATACTTTTAGGTGAAGCAATTATACCTGGAGATTTGGGTATCTGGGATAACTATGTTGTCAAGAAACAGCTATTAAATTCATGGTAGGTGTTTGTTACTATTCTAAGTTTTATCATATTTCTTCTTTCAGTTCTATTTGGTTCAAATTAGTGTATACCTGATTGCAGTTTCCTAGGGCCTTTTCAAGAAAGGGTAGAGTAGAGTTAAAATTAACTCGATCCTTTTCAAGAAAGGGTTAAACGAGTTAATTTTAACCCTGCGAGTTATAGATAGTTAAAGTTTTTAACTCTGCGTAGTTACTTGAAAAGAGTTAAAATTAACTCTCTCTAACTCTACCCTTTTCAAGAATCGCTGCAAGAGTTAAATATT
The DNA here is from genome assembly GCA_030248195.1 of Trissonchulus latispiculum. Lineage (NCBI taxonomy): Eukaryota > Metazoa > Nematoda > Enoplea > Enoplida > Ironidae > Trissonchulus > Trissonchulus latispiculum. Next base: position 14,454 of record JASAND010015002.1, read on the forward strand.
TGAAGAGTTAATTTTAACTCTACCCTTTTCATGAAAGGGTTAAATTTAACTCCCTCAAAGCCTTTTCCATTAAAATTTAACCCCCGTAAAAACACGCGGGTTAAGCAGAGTTAAAATGTAGAAGGTGAAAATTTGAAATATTTGAAATAAAATTTGAATAATTTCATTGGAAATAAATATGCCTTTGGTTCATTAACACACTTTTTGTTTTTATTATTGTTGTTTGTTATTATTAAATTGACTCTCATAATTTTTATTAGTTAGGTATTTCATTCATTTAAATTACCTACAAGGCAATCTGTATTCCTAGTAATTTCACTTCTTCTGCATAAAAGTAATATACCGGAAGCTTATATGCTAACGATGTATAGGCATAGTGTTGTGTGTGCAATTTTGTCAGCAGATTTGCTCTATAAACACAGTAAGGTAAAGCAGCCAATCACAAACGTCAAATGTATTCTCATGGGCTGCATGAATTTTGATTGGTTGTTTTAAAAGCACTAAGCTTGCATGCAATAGTCCGTTTAAAAAGCTGAAACGGATTCAAAGTGGTTAATTAACAACGGAAATAATAGCTTCGTAAAAACCTGAAGTAGAAGCGAAAAGAGCATAACTTTCATTACGCAAGTGACTCCGATTACGCCGAAAATTCGAATAGGTTTTCACACAAACATTTGAAAGAATTCCAAATTAGAAATGGCTGCCAGTAAAATGAAAAAACACTATTAGCTGTTCTGGACGAGCTGAAATGGAGCGGAAAACCAAATTTCAACTAAAATATTACGTTTTTAAATGGCCCGACCGCTCTCTAATTAAACTGTAATCGTTCAACAAATTGTTGAGACAAGTAGGTTGCGAAAATCTAGCTGAATTTAGCGTCCCAAGCTATTAAATAACGTAATGATACAACCGATGTCCGTCAAAAATTTAATTTTGTCTGTAGAAAATATCAAAGATTGCAGTTTTTTCAAACTACTCACTTTTTAAATTCAAGACTATTCCAATCCCAATGGCAAAATTTTAAACTACATTTTTGTATCTATATTAAACTCCAAGTGCTGAATGAATAATAACTGTTCAAAGTTGGTGTCTCCAAATAGAATCACCACCTTGAAACGACGTTATCATGGTTAGCCCGTCGTTTTCGAGAAAGTAGAGTAGAGTAGAGTAGAGCAGAGTAGAGTAGAGTAGAGTTAAAATTAACCCTTTTCACGAAAGCATAGAGTTAATTTAAACTCTGACATTTTTAACTCTTTTTAACCCTCAAGTTTTTAACCCTCAAGTTTTTAACCCTGCAGGGTTAAAGAGAGTTAACAGACGCTGAGTTAAAATTAACTCCACGCTTTCATGAAAAGAGTTAATTTTAACTCTACTCTACTCTACTCAACTCTACTCTACCCTACCCTTTCTTGAAAAGGCCCCTAGACTGCTTTAATAAATCTTTAAACTAATGTTTACCGACAACCGTGTTTAAAAATATTTTCTAGATTTTAATTTGCGGTTTTTTATTTCTTTGGTTTTTGTATTTTTGTTATAGCCAAGTGATTGCGGGAAATCTGCTCCTGGTTGATGAAGTTATGCGTGCCGGAATGTCCTCGTTGAAGGGCTGATTGGATATGAAGATAGATTAAAAAATGCCTAGTTTTTTCAAGTTTTTTGTGAAAAGTTTTTGTTGTTTTTGCTATACGCCTGATTGTTTGTCTTTTTCGTGGGCTCTGAAACTTTGTACCACTGTTTGTTAAGTAAAGTTGCTGTTGGCTTTATGGTAGGGCGTTAAGATTAAGCTTTTGTGCTTCAACATAGTCATTTTTGTTGCTATTTTTTATGGGTACACATTGGGATTTGGAACGAGGGGTGTTTACCCAAGTGGTCTATCAAAATATAATAAGTTCGACTAGTCTATTTTGGAAGTCCGGTTTTGGGGAGTGCTGTTTTATATAGATTAGGCATGGAAGTTTGTCCTCCTGCTTTCAGTGTGGGGTGCTTTACCTGTAATGTGTAGGGATTTTTAATATATACTAGCCGTCTGTGTACCGCTTTTTTGAGATTCTACCACGTGTTCGCTGTCCGGTCTGGGTCGGCCGACAGCCCTAAGAAAAGTGGGTCACTGCGTTGTGGAACACTTCCACGCTTTTTAGGCTTTCGGTTTCGAAATAGGCAGTGAAAGGCTGGTATCCGTTTATAGCAGAACTGGAAGTGAAATACGTCATACGGGGAACTCCGGTGGGCAATCTCGGATTGGCTAAGGTGTGAGTCGAAATGTGTGCTATGAACCGCAGTGCCAAATTGGGTCAACCGGAACTCTAAAAATTAGATTTTTTGCTTTAAAATTTCCATGTGTTTCTAACTTTCCTGAATGAAAGGTGGTACCATTAACAGTTTTTTCACCAAATCTTATCTAAATTACTATATTGCTTTGCTTCCACGTAGCATAGGTGATGTCTGCATCCGCAAAAGTTCTGATAAATTCAATGCCTGTTTTTAATAATACTGTTTGGGATGATTTTTGTGCGCTTATGTCCGTGCAAGCACACTGCAAAGTTTTCGTGTAGCAATCTTTGTAACTTTATTGGATAGACTAAGCTCTTTCTTACAGGTGGCTATGGTGCTCAATTGAAAAGTTACTGTCAGTTATTACTTTTCTTTAATTCCCAAAATAGTATAAGAAAACTTATATACTTTCATTACGGTTGCTTTTTATTAAGCTGCGGTCATGCTCAATTGGTTTAAACGGCTAAAATTACCTATTCTTGACCAAGATTTAGCCTTAGATAGCGCACCATAAAATCAAATGCGGGTCGTAAGGGTGAAACAATTTTCTGGGGTTATGAGCAGGGGTCGAGCGGATAGGGTCACTGTTTTTGTGGGTTATTAACGGCTCAAAAAGTTGACTCGCTTCCAGCTCTGCTGTAGAAAGTATGAAGGTATTTTCTGATTGTCCTGGTTATCTCTTGTTCTCTCCTGGCTCGCTAAGTCTTCCCATTACTTGCGTTTCTTTGCTTCTTCTCATCAGTCATGATAGTTATAGCTAAAGTCTGACACAAAAATGTGTGTACAAAATCTGTAAGGCCTCCAGTGAACTAAATATACGTCGTAACCCCATAAAACCATATATTTTCGGAATCCTTGCAGCGGGACGAACATTTTTATAAAATTTAAATTTTAAAAATTCAAGAATTTTAAAATATTGGTTTTTCGGGGAATTTTTTCGGACCTTTATTCAGCTCATTCATTCCGAAAAATTTTCCCATCCGAAGACGCATCGATTGACACAAGAACGGAAAAAATCGGTTGAGAATTAAGCATTTTATTCTAAAAACTCGTTTTTCATTTTCTTTGATGTTTGCCGCTTTTTGCAGCTTTGACTGGTTGTTACTCACGACTCGCTCAACGGAAATTTTTTTCGATTAGATTTTCAGGACCGCCTAGGCGTCCGCTTTCAACTGATATATGTGGTATTTCAAATTTTAAAAGTTGATTTTTTTGAAAAATACCACTTTTTGACCAAAAATTTCGGCACAGCGATTTCAGCAAAAGTGAGTAAAAATAGCGTAATCATAAAGTTCAATTTGAGCTGAATCCAACGATATAAAGCTTTTATTGCTACGACTTATATTCCGCCAACAATGAATTTTTAAACATTATCCCTTATTTCCGCTGGATTTTGGCTCTCTTTGATGTTGCCGCCATGATTTGACTGAATCAGTGTAAACTAGCAAAAACCAGCTGAAATAAGGGATATTATTTAAATATTCACTGCTGACGCAATATATATAAGTCGTAGCAACAAAACTTTTATATCGTTGGATTCAGCTCAGCTTGAACTTTATGATTATGTTATTTTTACTCACTTTTGCTAATTTTGCTTTGCCGAAATTTTGGGTCAAAAGTGGTATTTTTCAAAAAATCGACTTTCAAAATTTGAAATACCACATATATCAGGTGAAAGCGGACGCCTAGGCGGTCCTGAAAATCTAATCGAAAAAATTTTCCGTTGAGCGAGTCGTGAGTAACAACCGGTCAAAGCTGCAAAAAGCGGCAAACATCAAAGAAAATGGAAAAACGAGTTTTTAGAATAAAATGCTTATTTCTCAACCGATTTTTTCCGTTCTTGTGTCAATTGATGCGTCTTCGGATGGGAAAATGTTTCGGAATGAATGAGCTGAATACCTTGAAAGTTCCGAAAAAATTCCCCGAAAAACCCATATTTTAAAATTTTTGAATTTTTAAAAAAATTTAAATTTTATAAAAATGTTCGTCTCGCTGCAAGGATTCCGAAAATATATGGTTTTATGGGGTTACGACGTATATTTAATTCACTGGACGCCTTACAGATTTTGTACACACATTTTTGTGTCAGACTTTAGTATGAGTCTCGCTACGTCGCCTGGAAGCTGTAACCACAATGGGAAGCTGGAGCAGACACCATCTTGGCCTTTCGGCTCCGATAGTAAGACATCCATTAACTGCTCATGCATGTAGCAGCGGAGTACAACGTCTTTCGACGTTCCAAGGCTCTAGCGTAGATGGGGTGAGATCAGAAGCAAACCCGTATGTGTGTCCATTTTGAGTACGTGACTCGTTTGCTCCCAACACTCCCTCGCAGGAGGTAGGCGGAACACATTGCAATAAGCTGGCAAGCCGCAAGGGGTGGGATTCCTTCCACCGGGAACTCCGCGCCCTACTCTTGACGATAAGTGGATTAAGGGTTCTTTAGCGTGCACTACCCCCAGCAAGGCAGCACACGGGCCCACCAATTTAACGCCTCATCCGACCGGCGGAGCAGTGGCCTAACTTTCTTGCTCAAGGAAGCAATGCAACGTCATTAGGGCTAAGGCGGGAATTGAACCTCGGTCCCTTGGATCCGAAGTCCCTCGCCTTAACCATTCGGCTACAGGGTCACTGGTTATCTCTTGCTTTTTTTAGTGCGAAATTCTTGGATGTGGTACCAGACGGTACCAGAACAGGAGGGGAAGTTTGGGGGAAGAGGTGGACCGAGCCGGAAAACCGGATTTTTCCGTTTCGTTCCCAAAAGTGGATTAATCCGGATTTTGGGTGGGTGCGAGACCCCTCTGAGGGGGGGAGTGAGGTCCAGGTCTAGGGCGGTGAACCCCCCCCCCAGCACATGTATGTGTGGTACTACGAAGGAAGTTGATAGCATAATAGTAAAGTGACCCCCTGGAGAGAATTCCAACCTACAGAAGGTTATAGGGTGTTTGTGCTCATCCTCAGACTCTCAGCCCGAAGCCAGCAGTGACAACTGACAACTAATGTTGACTACATCTGTGGAAGGGGGGAGGGACCAGCCATTCATCATTCCCTATATACGCCCTTGTTACCTTCCCACCGCAATAGTACCCATTTAGGATCAGTTAAGGATGGATAGCTGGGTTGGCTTGACCTCACGGCGAGCCGATTTGTGCTTAGTCCCTTTGCTCCAGGGGATTCCTGAAAGCCTTGGGGCAACGTGGATTCTCAGTCGAATTTCTTAGCCACGCGGTCCTCACAAATGTACATTTTAACTTTTAACTGTACTGTTTTAGTGGTCGTCCGTAGCCATGTTTATGCAAATTTTGGCAACCTTTTGCTTAACCGGAGAATTGTATCATGCAATCACCCATACAATTGTACTGTTGGGTCTAAGACTGTTACCACGCAAAGGTAGCCATCCATCCATCTTAGCAAGAGTACATCATAGGGCCTTTTCAAGAAAGAGTAGAGTAGAGTAGAGTTAAAATTAGCTCTTTTAACTAGTTTTCACTCCGCACAAGCTTGGCTTTCCCTCTTAACTCATTCATGAACTGGATCGAGTTTAATTTTAACTCTACTCTATTCTTTCTTGAAAAGTCCCTTAGATGAGAGTGTGACATACAAAGTTTAAGTTTTTCTGCATCTTGTGAAAAACTGTGTAAGATTGAAATCAGGAAAAATATGTGTTCTGCGTTTCAGCTCAAGTATACATCAATTTATGTACATGTGTGGTTTAAGGCATAAGTACTAGTGTCATGTCTGTCACTCTCTTATCTATTAGGTGTAATTATATTTCCTTGCTTGTATTAAAAATTTGTTTTTAATTCAATTTATGAAATTAAGTTGGTTAAAAATTAAATTTATTCTCATATTCAAACTCGGCTGCTGCTATAGCTATAGGTGGCTTGTTTTAATTTCAGCGATTTCATCTTTTTATGCAATTCAATATTTCTCCCCTTTAGACATTTTAATTTTAAATTTAGATTTGGTCCGAGTCCGTCTGTATTTTCTGATCGACACCTGTACCGTTCAACTGTCCTGTTGGCTGTTTGTGAGACACCTTTGGTGGGTGGCCACTCTTCAGCTCTGCCAACATCTATTCTACTATCTTACCTGGGACGTGTCCAAAGCCAGTAAAAAGGTGAATAATTTTTTCACAGCCACCTCACCCCAGTCGGTGCTCCGGTTAAGGGTAGTGCCAGCTTAGAACGTATGCATTTTTGAGGGAGAGGGATGCTGACACTGAGTAATTGCCATAGCAATTACCCGAAGTGTTCTACAAGGGTATCAGTACGTGCATTACGCCCACCGTAATGGAGGTGCTGTGGTAGCTCCACCAGACAGGCCGCCACCCCTTGACAATCTCGGTAAATTGCCCAGGAGGGATTTTTGAAACAGGTTGATAGAGCTTATTTTTTGTTCAAGCTCTAGACTTGACATGATCCTCCACTTGTAGCGCAGTAAGAAACAACTGCGCTATAGGAGGCTCAGGTGGATAATTGAAAAATTACATCTATAAATAATAAAATAGCAGTGTCGATTTTGCTTTTAGTATACACTAAAAACGAGTGTTCACGGTTTTCTATGCGAAGATCGTTGGTTTGATTCAAACCCTTAGGGAATTTGTTGTTCACTGTTTAAAGCTTTCATTCCTAATTTCAACCTTTCCCACTTTGCTGCTTTTTAGGTCATAAACTGGAGCTCTCTGGACTGGCGATCCCTGAATTTGTCCCGATTCGCTCCTTCCGCTTGGGATCTGGTCCTGGGAACGGCTTTCGATTTGATCGTTCATTTGGTGCTTTCCTGGCACCTGTTTTGGCAGGTTTCCAACTATGCTGCTTTGGTGAGCCGACGGTTTTTATGTGCCAACCATTGAGCTAAATGTCAAGGTTTCTATCATTTTAAGCTCTGATTTTAAGGAATTCACACTGGTTTTTTGCAGTCTCATATAGTATTTGGCCTGTTTCAGTTTCAGTTATATAATTAATTAATTATTAATTTGATGTATTTTTAGGAGTATGTAGTTTTTAATTTTTCATAGTTTAATTTTCTGTCCATTTTATGTTTTCCTCAGATTTCTATTGCCATTGTTTTGGTGGGACTGCGCCAGATTGTGCTGAACCCGAGATTTGCGTGGAGTCCTCCGGGAAGCATTCCCGCGTGGGTCGAAAAAAGAATTAAACCTTTAGACTCTTACTACAATTAATTGGTTTAATATGCATCTAATCAGTGTTGGACGTTGAAGTAATGTAAATAGGTTTTTGATTGCTCAAGATTACAAATTTTTAGTTGTATGATACATAATACGTAATTGTTTACATTATGCAGTGCTGTGTATGTATTGCGAATAAATTGCAGTATAGAACCTTAGCTGCAAGTTTAGGGAGTTTGTGTAAGTACGGTTTAGATGTAGGATAAAGTCGCTGGTTTGATCGAGAACATTTCCCAAAGTTATCAAATTTTTATTTCGATTTGTTAGTTTCTTTCTCGATTCTCTGCGGTCCTAGACGGGTTTTCTGTTTTTTGCCAAAGAAACCGAAATTTAGTAAATTTCAAAGACAAACTAGTAGCAACATGGCAACATTATCAGCGAGAAACTAGTAGCAACATGGCAACATTATCAGCGAGAAACAAGTTTTCTAACAACCAGTTAGCCTGCTTTTAGGACTAGTCAATAAACGGAATATAACCCTATAATCGCTGTCTTCAATTTTTTACCGAGCGTTTTTATTACTTTGCCTTAAGGCTAATGTCTTGTATCAATGGATCCGCCTGCCAGCCCGCGTTTACTTCATTTTCTTGTCTATACGAACGGAAATGTTTTAGTAAACAAAATCAGCTTTTAGGATAATCATAGATTTTTCGGTCACAATTTCACCGTCTGCCAATCGGAAGGGTCCCAGAGGTGGGATCTGGATTCCTTTGGCCAGAAAATCCGTGAAATGGGATTGAAGGATATCGTCAAAAGCCAATCCCAGAATAAAGTCCAATTGATCCAGCGTGATATCCGATATATCCGTCTGAAGATCACTCAGTTTGATTTTATCCGATTCGATGTTGGCCTGCAACGTATTATTGGCTAGCCTCAAATCGGCCAAGAGTAATTCCATGGAAAGTTTACAGTTGAAAATATCCGTGTAGGAATTTTCAGAATCAACAACTGAACCGAAAATTTTCGCTTTTGCAAATATTCGAATGTTGTCGTTCGTGATTTCTGACACAGGCAGTCCGGTTAGGTCCAAGTGTAGATTTAGGGAACTATTCGGATACTGGTTTTCTAATTCCGGAAACAGAAATCCGGCACAAAGCAGATCGCAGGTTGTTCGTAAATAATCTGCATATTCCGGTAGAGTTTCCTGATTTAGGATTATGTCAAAATGATCACAACTATAAAGTCCTTTTAGGAGAGAATTAAAGGATAGTTGGGAAAAGAAAAGATATATCATGTGATCATTGAAACTTTCCAGATTTCGAAATTCCGTAAATCCATCTAATCCGGTTTCACGAGATCCGCCAACAACAACCCGACATTTCGGGGACCAGAAAAATGTCATTCCATCATGACCCGTTTCCAGCTGATTTGCATAAACCGTTGGCTGTTCCGTTATCGTATAATTTAGGTAGAGATTTCGGAAAATTACGGTTTCTTTCGGAACAGCATAAAGGGCCCCGTTTAGACTACGCCCCACACTTTGCCTGAGGGTTTCGCAGATTTTTTCCTGCAAAACGGATTGCACACGTTTTTCGGCCAAATGTGCGAATTGATTGAAAATTTGATTGATTGGACCACCCAGAAATTTTAGTGTTAACGAGCTCATATCAGTGTGACAGTAATAGATGGAGGGAATTTGAAGTGAACCGTCCACGGCTGATAAGGTTAGACGGGTTATCAGTCGAAGATTTCGTACAGTAACCGTTACCGTACCCGTATTGTAGAATGGCCACAGGCTGACCTCGTACGGAGAGGAGAGATAAAAATTCACATTGTCCAGCTGAAAAATCAAAAATCGTCAAAATCTAAATGCGCATTTAAAATTTTGTAGCAGGACATGGTTAACTAAAAAGGTGCTTCCAGTTCATAAGGAGACAACACCAGACGTATGTACATTAAATAGTTGTATGTGATCCCAAGGTTGAGTAAAAGATAACATACGCTTAATTGTTTTTTCTTAAATAGGTATTCCATAATGTGATCACAAAATGGTTAGACAAAATTTATAGAAATTGGAATAGAATATTTGTCAGTAATAGAATCCTAACTCTATTTCATTCGAAAAGCATTAGGTATATAATTTATTATTTAAAGTTTTTAATTCCATAAATTCAACTATTGTTTAGTTCAGTCAGAGATGATTCGGTAGTTTTGCATTGAGTATCGTAGTGAATCAGTTCAATTTGTTTCGTGATTTTAAGCGGTGCTGCTGCTGATGTTCAGAACTTGCACCTGTAAATGTTCTTCAGACCATGAACTTAATTAAAGAATGAAAGAAAGTTGCACAGAACCATGACCCATGAAAAGATCGAGCTCGGTGGAACCAAGAGTATGTGATGTGCAAGTGTGAGAAGGTTAGCTCTTCCTCATGGAAATGGCTTGCGAGATGCTCGGCACATTAAGGGACGAAAGCATTGTTCATCGTTTGAAACAAAACGCATCTGATTAGCTAATCGCTTACCTCGTGTTACCCGCGCTTTTAAATTTAAATTTGCAGAAATGCACTTATAAGGATTTACGGTAGTAATTAGCCAATCAAATGCATTTCAGTTTCTTCGCATATAAACACATGCTTAGTAGCGATAAGCTTGACCCCTCCGAGATTTGCCTACCTCATGTTGAATTTAAGTGTACAGGGGACCCGCTTAGCGCTGTCAAGCGAGCGTTTATATGCGAGGAAACTGAAATGCATTTGATTGGCTAATTACTACCGTAATCCTTATGAGTGCATTTCAGTAAATTTAAATTTAAACACGTAGGTAACATCATGAGGTAAGCGATTTGCCAATCAGACGCATTTTAGTTAAAGCGCATAAAACACATGATGAAGAGTTGCAGGTAGTGGGAATCCCCAAGATTTCGGCCTTAATGTGCCGAGCATCTCGCCAGCAATTTCCATCAGGAAGAGCCAAGCTTCCCATTCTTCCTCATTGTAACTGAAGACTGCAGTACATATATATGTGTCTGTACATCTACTATATATCACGACGCGCTCCAGTGGAATGAGCTGTAATCAGAGCTAATCCTGTCTGTCGCACTCTTATCTATTAATTACTTGGCTTCCTGCCTACCGTTATTTTGACCTCTTTGTCGGGTTCAAAATTGTAATCCGCAAAGAAATCATCGGAACTCAAATTGATGTAGATATCGGTTAGCTCATAGTCAATGTAGCCATAGCTCCCGGCAATCGGTGAGGGCAAACTTCGGAGGCTTTTGAGATTATCTTTGGTATAGTCTGAGATCAAATCCAGGCCTTTCTTTTTGAGGTGAACTTTGAACCCAGTTGAGGCTGAAATAAACAGTAAAAGAGGATTGCTAGTTTTAGAATTTTAAGCTAGCATAGAAGTAAATCTTTTTCTCTTCTTGTTTTTTCTTTTCTTTCTTTCTTTCTTTTTTCTTCGAATTTCTTTCCTTTGCACTCTTACCCGGTAATACTCACCTGCAGGTCGAAAGTTCCACAGACCGACTCCCGGCAGAGCTAGATCTTTACTTACAGAAAGTGGTGAAAATTAAAACACCTTCTGCTTTTAAGCTGCAATTTCTATTTCCACTTTCACAACATACTGAAACAGAAAGGCAGGAATATCCAATTTGTACTTTACCACCGAAATCAGTTTTTGTGATTTTCCCAAAACTCCCCCTTCACCCATGTATGTATAATTGATGTCAAGAGTACATGTACTTACTTTTAAAGCACTCTAAATGTTCAAATTATCTCATGTGCCCATTCTTAATTTTATTTTATATACGAACGCGAAAATAAAAAAACACGGAAACAACTAACCTGCTTCTTCGATAGTGCAAATTACGAAGACATATAATAAAAATAAAATAGAAAAGAACATCTGAAAAACAATTTAATTCAGACAAGCAATACACAAATAAATATTACTAAGCAAGTTTTGTCTAAAAAACATTCTATACAGTTGAAAACACAAGGACAAACTAAATTACCGAAGCAAGTAGAAGAAAGTTTAAAAAACAACACACAGAGAAATGTGTTTGTTCAACGTGTTTGCGACTTGCGTTAAATTGTTTTCCTTTAAACAGTAGAAAACGGTATTACAGTCATTCATAATGCAGTCTGTATGGCAGCAATTTTGTAAGTTTTTTCCGAAACTTTGCTGAAAAAAGGTAGACAGAAAACTAGTTTATTTCAACTGTCAATTCGTTGATAATTATTTCTACAATTATTTGTATCGGAAATAATTCCCATTACATTGGTCTAATTGGATTTTAATAAGGCTAGATCAATTAAATATTGTATCAATTTAATTTCCGGCAACACATAAATCAAAAACGTTAAAATTCAGACAATTTCAATTTCGATGGGAGCCTTCAATTAAAAAAAGCTAAGGACTAGAATTATGGGGACTAAAACGTCACTACAGTTTGGGAGCGAATTCAAACGAAAGCTTGGTTCCATTGTGTCTGGGTGGCTCAATCAGCAGAGCGTTGGCCTAGATCGCCAAATAATGTGGGCTCGGTTTCCACCTCAGGCCCGAATTTTTTGGGGTCGGAGGTGCTGTAGTGACAATTTTAATTTCGTTCCTTTTTTCATTAGTCAATTATGGAAGGAATGTTGTGATAATCAGAGAAAGGTTGGGAAGAACTCTGCACGCTGGAATTGGGGCACGATAGTGTGCGTGTTAGGACGCAGAACGTGTGACCAGACAATCGATGCTACAAAAATTGAATTTTTAAATAAAATTTTCAGTTTCCCGTCTTCACCAGATTACAGGTGCTTTTCTCGATAATAAAAAACTAAGCAATGCTTCCTCAAATTTAAGATGGTATCTGTAGTCTTACCAATAAAAGGATATGCCAGAATCACACTCGTTAGCCTGCTTAACTGACTTAGTTTAGCTGTAAAAGTTTAAGTTTTGAAACACTTATGGTTATTTCATAGTTCCAAACGCCAGAGCTTGGGAAAAGGTAAGGTAAAGGACCCCCCCGGATGCGGACTCCTATCCTCATGCGAGAATATACAGGGCGTCGGTGCTCATCTCCGATTACAAGCCACTTGAGCCAGGAGTGCTACCTCTGACGATAGCTGCAACTGTGGAGGCGGGCCAGCTCTTCAAGGCAGATGCCCTACACAGTCTCCTGTTACCTTCCCACATAAGTGGTACCCATGAATCGCTTGGGCGCGCATAAGTAAGCATCTGCACACGTATGTGAGCCTGAATCTGCCACAGTGGGTTTTACACTGGTTTGCACCAAATGTGATTAGCAAATGATTAGCGAATTTCGTGCTAAGCAATTGCTTAGCTAGTGCTTAATCCCAAACTCCTTTGCACCAAATCTGATTAAGTTAATCAACTGCTAAGCAGATGCTAATCAAGTGCTCCAGAAGTAAATATTTAATCCTATTCTGGAGAAGGATTAACTAATTAGCTAATTAGTTAGTTAATAGTAATTAGCTTAGCTAATTAGTTAGTTAATAGTAATTAGCTAATTAGCACCCTAGATTAACTATTAATTAGCTAATTTTTCAAAATTATTACTTTCTCCAGTCAACCGTAACGGCGAAAATATTTGCTGGATAGTAGAGGTTTCCTATGTTGCTGCTAATAGCAAGAAACCAAATTTAAAAGTTCGCTAAACAATTTGCAAAGTTTAGCGAGACGAAACACGAAAGCATTTTAAGATTCTTAAATACATTGGAAATATTCGACACGTTTAGTTTCAAGAATATAGTTAACACAACAACAGTACTCATCCCAGATCATATATAATTCAACTGATTCAATTCAAAAATTGATTTCTTGCATCAAATTTAAAGACTGCTGATGCATTTCCTGAGCAAAAGTTAAGCAAGTGATTAGCAGATGCGACAGTTCTTGATCATGATAATCCCGTAGCTGATTGGTTCAAATACAAAAATCCAGTATTTTCATTGGCCATTTCTTGGAAATGCTAACCATTTGCTAAGCAACTGCTAAACTGATGTTCTGTTAATCAATTGCTAATCAGATGTGGTGCAAAGGGGTTGTTGCTAAGCAAATGCTCAAGATTAGCACTTGTTTAGCTGATCATTCGGTCTGCGGATTAGCAAATGCTTAGCAAATGCTTAATCACATTTGGTGCAAACGGCTGTTAAACTGCTGAAACGGTATGCTTCATTCGGGGGTAATGACGCGCGTCTCTCTGTGCGTTCATAACCATGAAGGCATCTTTTCTTTTTGGTATTTTCGCTCGCATTTAGTGAAGAAGTGCTCATAAAAACTCTTATGAACGTTTTTAAAACCGTATTTTCTGTAGTTAATAAGGACCTTAGCCCGAAATACATATACAATAAAATAAGAGGGCTGTGACATAACAGCCTTCTTATTGCGAACATTCTGTGACCAGTCCCGTATTTTTAAGCGAAAAGATAAGAAAGTTTTGGTTTTTGGCCTTAGGCTCACTATAGGTAGACGATATAGGATTGGTTGTAATGACTCGAAAGGGGACTCGAATATTTTTGCTTTTACAAGCTTTGAGCTATCTCTAGTGGTTATGCCAGTGTAAGCAAAAACCATATATATTGAAAGTCAAAAATGGCCATTCGAGGAAATCAGTTTTTTCAAAATTACAGCCACATGTTAAGGACAAAGTTGGCTTATTTGTACGCAATCGATTCAGCGTCCAAATGCACATAGCCTGACTTTATTTCTTTGAGTTAGAGATTTGGCCAAAAAACTATTTTGACAGAACTACGATGGTTTTGTTTTGAACATCGGTTTCTCAAAACTGCTCGACGGATTCCAGAGATTTTTGGCAGAGTCGGCACTTCTGCTGAGGGACATTTTTCTTAGCTTGAGCTAAAACGTTTCGAGTAGTAAGAAAACTCAACGCAAAGTTGCGAAATTTCGTGTTACTGTGCACTTGGTCAGTTTGCTCAACCGTTAATACCTGCTGAGCCAAATCCAACAATTCCTCGATCTACATGTCCTTCATATCATGACACAAAAATAACCTTTAGCCGATTCTACTGTTTTAAGAAATCTATGTTCAAAAATGTTTCATCCATATGTAGCCGTTATGTCAGTAAAGTTTTACTAATTTTTCTAGTTGCGCAAGGTCATATAAATGTCCTGATTGTAAGCTTTAAAACTATGTATAAAGCTCTTTTCAACGTCCAGAATTGCGAAAGTTATAGCGTTTTAAAGAATCACCACAAAAGCACGTCACAAAAGGATACCACCACCTTAAATGAAGTGGTCGATCAGTAATTGGCCAACTCTCACTGCGCCTTACATACCGTAGCAAGCGAGAAAGCCACTAACCAAGTACCAGATGTGTTACACAAAATTAAAACTAAACATATAACCAAACAGTATTAACTTAAAACAGTCTAAGCCAATTAAACTAACACCTGCAAAACGGTTAAGATGGGGATTAGGATGTAGTTGTACTAAAAATGACTAAAAATATATGCAGTCTGCAGTCTTGTTGTAAAGGCAAAATTAGTTGTAGGCGACAGTTCAACTAGGTCAAAGTTTTTGTGTAGAGTGAGACATAATTCAAGTACAATTTTCGTTTTCAAGTAGATTTGGCAGCGGAAAAAGTAAACGTTGACTCACAATGTCAACTACTAAAGTAAACAGTACTAGACTGGAGCTGTAAAATTTATGTATTCATATTTATGCATAGCTTCCGTTTTGGTTAACCCTCCCCTCACAGTTTACAAAGTTGGAATCAAAACTCTGAATCGACCTCAGGGGAACTGAAACTAGAAAAATAATAAATAATAATAAAATACAAGTAATAAATAATATATACAAGTAATACTGGAACAATCTAGCTAAACTTTAGTATGGGACATGAGTAATGTTTTCTATAACGCTGAATTCCAATATTGAAAACTTTTATCTAGCCTACAGGCGAGATACTTGTCCATTTCTGAACTGTTTTAGACGACTGACCAAATTACACCAAATACTCACTGCAGGACTCATTCGCTGGCTGTTTTTTGAGGCAGGGGGCTCTGATTGAAGCACTGCTGTACCATAACTCGTTCTTTTGTCTAGCATTTTGAACAAGCCCCCCATTGGTAATGATTTTGAAATCAGAAAACTGGGAATTTTGTTCCAATATACAGATCAATTTCCTTCCATGATTGCTGTCAGATAAACTTGTCACTGTTGAAGTTCAGCCAGCAGCAGTAAAAACGATGGATGAAAAATAGTTTGAAAGGTTGAAATCAGGATTGAAAGATGTGAAGAAAAGTGTCCAGGGCCGGGATCGAACCATCAAACTTTGGATTTTGAGTAGAACGCTCTACCACTCAGACTCAACATACCGACGTTGAGACTAGTTTATGGTGCTGATTTCAAACTTTCGGTGTTCACGTGAAACACTGATACTTAATAGTTGATCCACAAGTCAAGTCCGACCAGCCAAAAGGTTAATTTTCAGTCAATTCATCCACTTCAATTCAAATGGAGGCAGTGATCATAGATGCGTTACACTTAAATTAATGGCAAAACCTAAGGCGCTGCAGCAAAATATTTTCTAATAAATGAATGAAGCAAAGCAAACTAATGAATATTTTTTCATTTGGCTGTTAAGCTTCATTCTTCCTTGTTTTATAGTTCCCTAAGGTTTCTAAAACTTACAAGATCCTGATTTTCACAGCGTGACAGTTTATTTCGGGATTTTAAGTGGTAACAAGGAGATCTGATCCAACACGCGCGGAAACTGGCAGGCTTTTCCGATAAGTTTCAGAAGGTTTGTGAAATTAGTTTAGTTTATTTTTAACGAAAGACTTATTTCACGGTTTCCGATTTCGGATTACTAAAATTAATATTCATTAAGGTAAACTTTGTCTAAAGAGCATCGTTTAAGAGAAAGCATCGTTTAAGAGAAAACAACCAAGATTATAAGCAATATTTGTCCAATAATTTCATGCAATACTGCAACATTTGACTACGAGTTAAGACTAAAATAGGCGCTGTCTCTTAAGGTGGTGATTCCTTTTGGGCACATATTGTTGGTTGACAGCATAAATCAAGGTGAAATTTGATGAAACTTTCCAAAATAAGTTCTTTTAGCATTCTAACACCCTCCGCGCAATTCCGCTTCAAAAATTCAAAGTCTCCGTTCAGGGCCGTTTTTGCCGATTTTTGATACCTAGACAATAGTTGCATAGCTATGATTATATTCAGTCGAAAGATCTCGTTGAGCTCTACATTTTTGCTTTTTGAAATACCTTTCTAGCTTTTCGCTAACGTGAGGTATAACCGATTTTCCTTTTTTGGCGTTGAAAACGTGTCATTTTTGCAGAAATCAAACAATCCGCTATTTCTTGAGCTACGCAAGCCGTAAAATTAAACTAAGGGTGTCAATTTGAAGGTCTCATCGGGGCCGATTATCCATGACATTATAATCTTCTAACTGCCATCCCGTACGCTGCTATCATAAAATATGTAGTTTTTGCTAAAACAAGACCACATTTTTTCCAGCGATTGTGGAGCATTTACTATGCAAGCTAGAAGGTTGCCACTTACTGGACGTGTTTTACACAAAAATAGCCAGGGACCCTTTTTTAGTTGCCCTGATTGCTGCTTTCAAGCTAAAGTAGTCGCTTACCAAAGTTGGGAAAAGTAGGCAAAATCCAGGTTGAGCTTACATTTTAGCTAATTTCTTTATAACAAAGAGAGGTTCCATAATAATTAAAAAAGGGTCCCCAGCTATTTGATAGTGGAATCGAATGATATGGCCGACGCCTCACGAAGAAATTTCCTTTAGTCTGCAAAAAATCTGGAAAATTAAATTACTTCGAAAATGCAGTAAAATCAGTTCTGAGAACTAAAGTTAGTTTCGTTGTATTCATTAGAAAGAGCAAATATTGAGCTGCATTTTGACATAAAAATGGCTTCTTAACACCAATGAATGAATGAGTACGAAGGGTTCAAAGTTGATGTCTCCAAAAGGAATCACCACCTTAAAAGCAAACGGCGGCAGGTAGTGTTTAGTGCACGCATATAGGCTTCCGTTATAACATCAAGAGTACATAATAGATAAGAGTAAGAAACTCTTACGCTAGCATGTACAAATTATGTAAGGTATGCTCGGTTCATTAACTCGGGACCCCCCCCGAAACTTCCGGGGGGGGGTCCCACTTTGCACTAACTACACGCTTTCATATAAACGTGTGTCTGCTCGCTGATTGGCCCGTTAGCCTTAAGGCTTATTGTAGGCAATTTATTAGTTATTTTAATTAATTAATTATAACTTTAATCAGGTTGATGCAATTAAAAAACTAATTTGACAACTTTGTAGCATTTTTTCTGCTCTTTCCAATGATATAAAAACTGTTGCATAATACAAAAATTCGAAGGAATGTAACGTGCAACAATTTTTACATCATTGAAAAGAGCAGAAAAAATGCTACAAAGTTGTCAAATTAGTTTTTTGGGTTGCCGCTTTTTCAACAAAAAGGCAACCCTTTAACTTGGGTATGTCCGTTATTATTATTATTATTCTCCGGATTCTTGTCCCCCCCTCTATCTCGAGATTGGAAAGGGGTAGAGAGGTGGTTGATACCTCATTTTGAAGGTCTTGACTTGAACTGCTCCCGGAAGCGCGGGGAGCCCCGGGGGAGCAGAGGTGCTCCCGGAGCAGCCCCGTGAGTAAAAATGAGTAAAATAGAAAAGTTGTCCAAATGAGCTAATTTTGGTATCATTCGAAAGCTCTCGACGAGCAAAGAAAAAGTTGTAATAGGGTCAAGGCCTGAAAATGCACTCATTTTAAGTTATGAAGCGAAAAGTGGTAAGAAATGGCCCAAAACGGCCAAAATGGCTCAAAATTGAAAGTTCTCAGATCGGACTCATATCGGTATCATTCGAAAGCTCTAGTTGCGTAAATAAAAAGTTGTAATAGAGCCAAAGGTCTTAAATGTACGCAGCTTCAGATATGACTCCTGATAAGAGGAAAAATGCCAGCGGCAACCCATTCATGCCACTTTGCTTGTTAATTGCATTAACCTGATTAAAGTTATAATTAATTAATTAAAATAACTAATAAATTGCCTACAATAAGCCTTAAGGCTAACGGGCCAATCAGCGAGCAGACACACGCTTATATGAAAGCGTGTAGTTAGTGCAAAGTGGGACCCCCCCCCCGGAAGTTTCGGGGGGGGGGGTCCCGAGTTAATGAACCGAGCATACCTTACATAATTTGTACATGCTAGCGTAAGAGTTTCTTACTCTTATCTATTATGTACTCTTGATAACATAAATCGAACTTTGGTAGATGTATATAATTCAAAGGCGTGTGTTTGATTGAAGACAAATTGATACCGACTGACTGACAGTAGTAAGTGATCAAAAGGAATATTACAATACAAAGCCGTTCGCGCGATGGGGAGATCGCAGAGACAGCGATCTCCTGTGCTTAATGCCAAAACTCTGCCAGGCGCATGCCCGAAGACAAGTCACTTCGATGATAAGTCATGTTTGAACAAGATTACTTAATTTTGTTTAAATCCATTATACAGCTATAAATCACAGTATATATCCATATATACTAGGTCTCAAATAGAGTTTGATTTGAACTAGTAATGGACATGGGGGTGAAAAAGGTCCCCTGTGTTTGTTGCTAGATCAGACAAACGGATATAAAATTATGGTGAAAAATATTTTAACAGAAAACTTAACAGAGTGACACAAACAAATAATGATAGCAAATTATTTATTGTATGATTTACTTGATTGACCATGATTTACTAATTTGCACACGATCAGCTGAATCAAAATAAAATAACTGGTCTGGGCCCAGTATACAGGTGTGGGTGCATGGCGGGTGAAAAAGGTCCACTCTGTGTCCCATGCCTGTATATCGCTCTGCACCTTTGCATTTCGCTTTTGCATTTTTAAAGTTTTCAATGTTGCTCCTAACATTCATTTCCCCATTTCTGTTCTTTCCTATTTGGGACTTGGCCACCCTCCCGATCATACATGTGCTTGGGGGGGGACTGGGGGCGGGGTTTTCACCCCCTCTCCAGACCTGGAGCTCACCACCCCCCCAGAGGAGTCCCTCACCCCCCGAATCCGGTTTTTTGTCTGCTCCCGACCCGGTCCACTCCCGACCCTTTTCTGCAGCCAGTTTCTTAATACCTTTTGCCTTCCAAGTGGGCACTACTAGCTTTCAGCCATCCTAGTCTCTACAGGTATGCGGGGGCAACTTCTGTTAGAAAGAGCAAGACAGGTTGCCCTGGACGAGACTGCAATACCCGTAGGCTGACTTGGCTTGGGGACTACGTTTTCCATCCGTAGTCTTCTTCTCTCCGCCTCTTGCCCGTTTGCGGTCTGCGGGACGAAACACCTGACAGGCCTTTGCGAACGGACCATAGTCAAGAAACAGTGGACCCTACCTACATTGAGAACTTTTGATTGACAAACTTCAATATCTGGAAGTAAAAGCAGTCAAATTCACATCTAAAATATCTTAATAATGATAATAATAATAATAATAATAATAATAATAATAATAATAATAATAATAATAATAATAATAATAATAATAATAATAATAATAATAACAACAATAATAATAATAACAATAATAATAACAATAATAATAATAATCATAATAAGCGTTTGTGTTAAGGTGGTGATTCCCTTTGGTCACATAAAGTTTGCACCCTTATTACTAATTCATTACTTGGAGTTAAGAAGCCATTTTTATATCAAAATGTAGCTTGACATTTTCTCTTTTTAATGCATGCCACGAAACTAATGCTGCTTTTCTAAAATATTTTTAACACATTTTAGAAGAAGTATAATCTTCCAGAATTTTTGCAGACTCAAGTAAATTTTTTCGCGAGACATCGGTTATATTATTCGATACCTCCATCAAATAGCTGGGGACGATTTTCTATTTATTGTGAAATCGCTCTTCGTTATAGATAAATAAGCTGAAATGTGTGCGTAACCTGGATTTTGCCTACTTTTTCCAAATTTATCAAGCGATTACTTTAGCTAGAAAGCAGCAATCGGGACAACTAAAAAATCGTCCCTGGGTATATTTGTGCAGAACACATTTGTTCAGTAGTAGCCCTCCAGCTTGCATGGTGAATGCTCCACAATCTTTGGAAAAAAATTGGTAGTGTTTTTGCAAAAACTACATTTATTATGATAGCAGCCTACAGGATAGCAGTTGGAAGACGATCATGCGTCGGATAATTTGTCCCTGTGAGACCTTCAGATCGACGCCCTTAGTTTGATTTTACGGCTTGCGTAGTTCAAGAAATGTTGGATTATTTGATTTCTGCTAAAATGACAAATTTTCGACTCCAAAACAAGAAAATCGGCTACATCTCGCGGTAGAGAAAAGCTAGAAACTTGCTTTAAAAAGCAAAAATGTGAACCTCAATGAGATCTTTCGAATGAATATAGTCATAACTGTATAGCAGCTGTAAACGTTCAGAAATTGAGAAAAACCACTCTGACCGGAAATCTCGAATTTTTGAATCGGGCTTGCGCAGAGGGTATTAGAACGCTAAAAGAACTTATTTCGGAAAGTTTCATCAAATTTCATCTTGATTTACGCCGCCAAACAACAATATGTGCCCAAAAGGAATCACCACCTTAAGTACAGCAGTGCTAACTTGAAGGGATGACGAATTTACAAGTTGAGCGTATTTTCCACTCACCAGTAGCCAACAGACTTGAGCATAGGAATCAAGAAACTGCAGATGTGGAAGATGGTTTTGCGCACAATTAACGTTTTGTTTTTTATCCAATTGCATTGTAACATTCCTGGTCCGTGAGTGAGTGAGTAATTACACTATATATAAGAAGGACAGTAAGCCACCAGAGGGCTTTTCTTCTTGGCATTGCGTAACCGTGCTCATACCTTGAGAAAAAGTTTGGGTTGGGTCCTGGCTCCTGGGGGCATCATATAGGTGTGACTTAGGGGGGGGGACCAAATGGAGACGTCGCCGACCTCCCCTAAAAATGTTTTGGTACCCCTCCCCCCAAATTGGCCTTCGGCTGACCCCCCCCCAAATTTTCAAGCCCCTATCTAAATTTTTGAAAATTTTTAACCAAAAATTCGAATTTTTGCAAGAAATCTTTGAACAAATTGCTAAAATTCGCTTACTTACCTTAAAAATCGCTAAAATTGAGCTAAAATAGCTGCAGATTGAGAAATTTTTTAATTTTTTTAACGAAAAACCGATTTTTCGGCGCCCCCCCCCCTTCGTCTTCGAAAATTTTTCTTAACCCCTCCCCCCAAATAGACTTTTTTCGACTCCCCTCCAGGTGTGGCTGGCGAAAAAAGTGGGGGTGGGGGGTTAGAAAAAAGTAGGGAGGGGGTTCTGGCAAATAAGGGGGGGGGTCGAAAAAAGTCGATTTGGGGGGAGGGGTAAGAAAAATTTTCGAGGGGGGGCATAGGTGTAACGGAGATTTGGGGTGGGGGGGGGCTCCCCCCCAACTTTTTGTGGGGGCCCCCTTTGGAGACCCCCAACCCCCCCCCCAGGACACCCCAACCCTCCCCCAAAAAATTTTTCAATTTTTATGCCAAAAATCGCATTTTCAGCCGTTTCTAATGCCAATGAACATTCAACTATGAAGTGATTTTGACATTAGACATGGTTTTTAAACCCGAAAACTTGATTGCCAACATGTTTCCAAGTCCAAAATAAGGTCAATAATGAGTCAGAAAGTTCATAATTCAGTTAAAAATGTGTATTCCTCGCAATAATAGACACTTTAAGCCAAAAACTTGGACATTTTTGAAAATTTTTGCAAAATTTACTCCAAAAATACCCAGTTTTTGGCAGTTTTCCGCGCCCTCGGCGCGACTACCCCCCCCCCCAGTCGGGGGGGACGACCCCCCCCCCCAAAAAAAGTTCTGGGGGGGGGTTGAAAAAATGGCTGGGGGGCTATATACCCCCCCCCACCTTACACCTATGGGGGGGTCGGCGAAAAATCGGTTTTTGTTTCGTTAAAAAACTGAAAAATTTCCTTAATTTTCAGCTATTTTTAGCGATTTTCAAGGTACTTAAGCGAATTTTAGCAATTTTCCGCAAAGTTTTTGAAAATTTTCTAATTTTCTAATTTTTGGCTAAAAAGTTGCAATAATTCATGTAGGGGCTTGAAAATTTGGGGGGGGGGGGTTCGGCCGAAGGCCGATTTGGGGGGTGGGGTAGAAAAATTTTTTAGGGGGGAGGGTGGGCGACCCCTCCATTTGGGGGAGGGCTTCCCCCCCCCCCCTCCCACATGCAAAATTTTTTCGGAAAAACTGGGAGAATATCTGGAAAACGTTTTTCCAGGAGTTTTCCAGACTTTTTCCAGAGAATTTTGAGACACTTTCCAGACTTTTTCAAACTTTTTTCCAGACATTTTCCAGGGGTTTTCCAGAGATTTTCCAGACTTTTGTCCACATTTTCTAATTTTCCAGACTTTTTCCAGGTATTTTCCGCATCACTCAGGATTGTTTTCCGGGTATTTTCCAGACATTTTCTAGATCTTTTCTGATCACTCAGCTTTACTTTCCAGACATTTTTCAGGATTTTTTCGGACACTTTCCAGACATTTTCTAGACTTTTCCCAGACTTTTTCTGAATCACTCCGGTTCACTTTCCAGACATTTTCCATGTTTTTTCCAGACATTTTCCAGTTATTTTCTCTACTTTTTTCTCCATCACTCTGAATCACTTTCCAGTGATTTTCCTAATTTGATTCTTTCCCATTATCCCCTCCCCCCAACAGCTGAATTGAAAATCCGAAGAAGCACAATTTGGCGGATTGACTTGAAATTAGGTAGGGGTAGGTTTTCGGACCTGCTGATTTCAAAAATGCAAAAAATTTAAAAAGAATTTTAAAATTTAAAATTTTAGTTGATAAGGGGGGACCAAGGGGATCAAAACATTTTTTGTCTTCGATTTTGCTCAAAAGTCGTATATATATATAGGGGTTTTCGGGGTCGCTGAACACGAATATGAAGTCCGTTTTTGGATTCAGCTTTTCGTTAGCTTAATATATATAAGCTAAACATGTAAGCTTAAGACGCAGCTTATCCTGAGTTAACGAAAAGCTGAATCCAAAAACGGACTTCCTATTCGTGTTCAGACCCCGAAAACCTCTAGATATAGACACGTACTACTTTTGAGCAAAAGCGAAGAAAAATCTTTTTGATCCCCTTGGTCCCCCCTTATCAACTAAAATTTTAAAATTTTTGCCTTGAAAATCAGCAGATCCGAAAAACCTACCCTTCCCAAATTTCAACTAAATCCCTCAAATTGTGCTTTTTCGGATTTTCATTTCAGCTGTGGGGGGGATAATGGGAAAGACCCAAAGATTTTGACTCCGATTTGGCTGAGAAGTTGCCGCTACGGTAAATCGGGTCGCTGAATTCAAAAATCAAATCGAGAGATCGATCCGATCGATCGATCAGCAAAAGCGATCGATCAAAATCGATCAAAAATTATTTCCAAAATGTCAAAAAAAGTCGCCTGGGGTAAATCGGAGGTATAGTAGAGCGGCGGGAAAGAAAAACCAAAATTTTCAATTTTTGGCTGAAACGTTTTTAAGCGACAAATCGAAAATCTAACGATAACTACCAGGAGGCTTGCGGGGAGCTTCAAAATGAGCCATAAAACACCTCTCTAGCACTTATATACGGTTGGTGAGAAATTTTCTACCAAACCGAGGGGGAAAATCCCAATGCGGGAAAAAACTCAGCCGAAATTTTTGCTGGAAGCATGCCATAACAGTTTTGACTATACTACTCGAAAGAGCGGGGTCATTTTTAGTATATACATCTGCATCAAAAATATATATTAATATTTTTGCAAAAATATATATTAATATTTTTGCAAAAATTCATGTCAAAATGACTTTTGAAAATTTCGTATGTTTATATAACAGAACACGTTTAAACATAGGCAAATTTTTGAAATTTTTGAAATTGCTTAATTTCTGCAGTTTATATAAGCATCCTATCAGTTCGAAAACGTGTTTTTATTGCATTTAAAGCCAAACCCGACCTATTTTAGTGAAAAATTGGCGATTTTTAACGAAATTGAAAAATTTGGCTTGAAATGGCACCATGTCAGATATTGGCCACCTGGACCACACGTAGAAGATTGAACCCAGGTAAAATCTATACCAAATTGATCAGGAGGCTCTATTGAGCTAAGAAATGCATGATTTTTTCCTTTGCTGCTAATGGTTCAAAAAAATTTCATTTTGAAATTTGGTTTTTTCCCCGCAGAGTCAAGGTCACCCCCCGGTCGGCCACAGGCACTTGAGCCAAATTGCATACACCATCGTGAAGTTCGAGACATATCCTCTCTGAAACTGTAATCCGTTTTGGGCTAG
Organism: Trissonchulus latispiculum; assembly: GCA_030248195.1. NCBI lineage: Eukaryota > Metazoa > Nematoda > Enoplea > Enoplida > Ironidae > Trissonchulus > Trissonchulus latispiculum. Next base: position 39,231 of record JASAND010015002.1, read on the forward strand.
GTCTTTCCAGTAGTTCAGGGTGACCCCCAAAGTTGACCCTGTCTGACCCCCATGTTGGGACCAAAAAATTTGCTGAGAGACCAAGTCCTAAAAATTTTGCTGAGAGACAGCAGGAGCTACAATAATACACCCTATAGGGTAGTTTTGGATGCTCTTTAAGAAAGGCTATTAAAATCCGATCTAGCTCATATGGGTGAATGAGTTTTTTCCCGCATCTCGGACTGGGATTTTCTCGCCGCGCTATACGTACTGATTCCGAATCTGCAGTCGAAATTTCGATCCGATCTGCCAAAATCGATTTATTGACGAATTTTCAAAAAATCGATAAAATAGGTTTTTGTGGGCGCAGGATCAATTTTTATAAAATTTCGACTGCAGATTCGGAATCACCACCCCCGTCGTTGGCGACTTTTCGCGAAAATCGGAGACAACAATTTTTTGATCGATCGCCTCTACTGATCGATCGATCCACCGGATAGCTCTCGGTTCGATTTCTGAAATCAGCGACCTCTATTTACACTAGGGGCAACTTCTCGGCCAAATCGGAAATTTTTTTGAACCATAAGTGGGGACCAAGGCGAAAAAAAACTCGCCCCCATCCAAACATAAATGAAGCAAAATTTCCCCCCATCTGCATAAGTGCCGATTTACCCTAGGGGCATCTTCTCAGCGAAATCGGAGACAAAAGATTTTTAAGGGGGACCAAGGACGCGAAAAATCCCCCATAAGTGCCAAAATTTCGACCCCCTTTGCCCCCAATTTTATGGCTTTGACACCACAAGTTTAGTTTAGGCTACTCCCCCCAGAACGCCTCGTCATTTTTTAGCGGATGCTGATCCTTGCTCTCCGGCGTTAAGTCAAGTATACGTATATATACAAGTAGGAAAAATGCTCCTTGCAGTCGCATGTAAAATGCAATATGAGCTATGATGGTCAACATTTAAATATGTCAAGGACAAGATTTAAAACGTCTAATATGAGCCAGCATCTAAATCGGTAAAGGACAAGCTGTAACTGGCTAATATGAGCCGCCACGTTTCTCTTGGGCTCATATTGACGCTCGCTGCCGTGGTTTCAACGGCTTGACATCACGACGACCTCTTACCATCTTGCCTACAGACTCTTTACTTTTATTCCCAATCCCAAGTCTGAAAAAATCCTCACCGTCTTGCGTAATGTCATTAGCTTCATATAATGTTTGGTTATAGGTATCCTGTCTGAATCTAATTTCACTAGCTCAAACACCGTATTTAAGGTATATATGTGAACTCTTTAAGCAGCTAAAGTTCTCCCCTTTAAGTTGAATTAAGTGGCATATACATTTGGTATATACCAGTTTTCTAAATCATAGACACACACTGCAAACTAGAAACAAATGCATAAAGCTCCAGTAAACCGGTATTCTTCAAGTCTTCAGTATCGGCTTACTGTACACAGCACTTATACAATAAAATACACAGCTGATGTGTAAAACTTTGATGTGTGCTTACCCACTTGACTTTACTTACTGTATCAAGACCAGACGAATGTCATGACAATTACGTGTACATGCGAATTTGAAAAGTGAAAAATAGTTAACTCAACTTAGTATCCTCGCGTCAATATGAGCCCAAGAGAAACGTGGCGGCTCATATTAGCCAGTTACAGCTTGTCCTTTACCGATTTAGATGCTGGCTCATATTAGACGTTTTAAATCTTGTCCTTGACATATTTAAATGTTGACCATCATAGCTCATATTGCATTTTACATGCGACTGCAAGGAGCATTTTTCCTACTTGTCCCTCTTCCAATTTTTGGGAGCGCTGCTCTAGGCAGAAGTAGTCTGCAATTTATTATATACTCCCAGAAGATTCTCTATTCCAAACAATGACCACTGTCTTCGGGGGTTTGACCACTGGTCAATAGGCCACCTAGACCATAGTGACCAGTGGTTACTTTCGTCGGGTCTGAAAATATGCTCATTGAAACAAGCGTAGACAATTTACTATATATGCCCCCAACCAAAACCCCGAAAAACGCTGTTTTAGGGGGTTTGACCACTGGTCAATAGGCCACCTAGACCATAGTGACCAGTGGTCACTTCCGCCGGTTCTGAAAATACGCTCATTGAAACGAGCGTAGACGATTAACTATATATGCCCCCAACCCAAATCCCGAAAAACGCTGTTTTAGGGGGTTTGACCACTGGTCAATAGACCACCTATTCCATAGTGACCAGTGGTCACTTCCGTCGGTTCTGAAAATATGCTCATTGAAACGAGCTTAGTCGAGTTACTATATATGCCCCCAACCGAAACCCCGAAAACCGCTGTTTTATGGGGTTTGACCACTGGTCACTAGGCCACCTAGACCATAGTGACCAGTGGTCACTTCCGTCGGTTCTGAAAATATGCTCATTGAAACGAGCGCAGACGATTTACTATATATGCCCCCAACCCAAATCCCGAAAAACGCTGTTTTAGGGGGTTTGACCACTGGTCAATAGGCCACCTAGACCATAGTGACCAGTGGTCACTTCCGTCGGTTCTGAAAATATGCTCATTGAAACGAGCGTAGTCGATTTACTATATATGCCCCCAACCAAAACCCCGAAAAACGCTGTTTTAGTGACTTTTCCCAACTTTGACCCTAACTTTGACCCTGGACGAGGTGCCACGGGCAAAGCAAAGCAAAAGTAAGCACGGGGCCATGCTGACCAGTGGTCACTTCCATCGGTTTCGGAAATATGCCCATTGAAACGAGCCTAGTCAATTTACTATATATGCCCCCACCAAAGGTTATAGTGAGTTTTCCCAACTTTGACCCCGGGCGAGGAACCACGGAACCAGTGAGTTGCTGGACGGTATCGGCAGTATGCTCATCGTTTTCAGACGACCCCGATTTACTATATATGGGCACCACCAAATGGCCGAAAAATAGCCGTTTTTCCGGACTTTTCCCCAACTTTCACCCTGGGCGAGGAACCAGGCGGGCCATGGGGCCGAGGGTCACATCCATCGGTTTCGGCAGTATATATGCTCATCGTGTTCAGCGACCCCGATTTACTTATATGGGCACCACCCAAATGGCCGAAAATAGCCGTTTTTACGGACCCCCTGGGCGGGACACGGGCGCCATGGGGCCTGAGGGTCACATCCATCGGTTTCGGCAGTATATATGCTCATCGTTTTCAGCGACCCCGATTTACTATATATGCGCACCACCAAATGGCCAAAAAACGCTATTTTAGACGACTTTTTGACAATTTTCTGTGTTGGGACCTCGAAAAATTTCAAAGTCCAAACGTCGATTTTTCCATTTTTGACCATCTGTAAAAATCGACCCAGAGCGAAATTCGGAAATCAAACATAAACTTAATCTGGATCATCGCCTAGATAATCAAAAATTAGTATAGAAAAATTTTTCCTATGGGCCGTTTGAAAAATCGGTGTGCGCAAAAATCGCCCTATAAAAGTGGTCGATACAGAGAAGAAAAACCCCACTTTTAAACTTGCATCAAAAAGTCGATTTTTCAGAAGTTCATTTGGGTATAATAATATGCGAACAAGGTTTGCGCGGCCCCCATTTTTAACATTAGATTGATTTGGCCTGGAGATCTTCAAAAATGTAAACTCTAGGACAGATCAACTCTACCGTTAAGTAGTCAGCTAGCTAGTACGTATATATATATCAGATCAGCCAAACATCCTAATTCCGTCAGACCCTCGAAATGTACATAATATGAGGGTGGGGGCTCCCGCAACATATATATATGTATCTATTTATGAGTATTATGTAGGGGCGCGATAGCGCCCCTACATAATATGGGTGTAAAGGCGTCTGCGCGGCCCCCTGGAGACCGTGTTGGCCTGGTGCCAGCTAATTAGAGGTCCGGGAGTGGTAAAAAGGTTACCATCGTAAACAACTCGAGTAGTACTACAAGTACCACCATACTTTTGGTTCGAATTCGAAACTTCGAATTTTTGCACTAGGCGATAGTTACCGTGCGTTTGTTTTTTTTTCTCGGTGAATAACGCTTATTGGAAATGCATTTTACGGCGAAGTGTTGGAACGATGTGGGCATTTTGGCACCATACTACTATTATATGTTGGTAGACAGGATCCCCCCATGCTACCTTTTTTTGGTCATTTTGGCACCTGGCCAATTTTGGCTCTGTGCCAAGGTCCCAAAGTCGGACTTTCGCTATTTTTCGCAAATTTTGGTCACACTTTTCTAGAACTGGGTAGAAGCTGGAGAGGTCTAGTATCTTTTGTTGAAAATTACCAGTAGGGGTGCGTAGAGTAACGAGGGGGATTTTTTAATTTTGCTCCCTAGCTTTCAGGAGATGGGCCCAAACTTTGCATTTTTTTGGCCTTGTTGGGCGAAAAGTTTCTAAGTCCCACTTTTACTAGAAATACCCTAAAAGTCACTAAAAATGGCGTTTTTCGGGTTTGGGGTGGTGCCCATATATAGTAAATCGGGGTCTCTGAAAACGATGAGCATACTGCCGATACCGCCCGAAGTGACCACTGGTCAGCATGGCTCCTGTGGTTCCTCGCCCAGGGGTCAAAGATCAGGTATCGGAAACACGGAAGTACCACTCTAACCACACAGGGGGGTCAAACGGCGTTTTTCGGCGTTTTGGTCGTGGGCATATATAGTAAATCGACTACACTCGTTTCAATGGGCATATCGCCGAAACCGACGGAAGTGACCACTGGTCACTACAGCCTATGGTGCCTATTGACCACTGGTCAAACGGCCTAAAGCTGCGTTTTTCGGCGTTTTGGTTGGGGGCATTTATAGTAAATCGACTACGCTCGTTTCAATGGGCATATCGCCGAAACCGACGGAAGTGACCACTGGTCACTACGGTCTATGGGGCCTATTGACCACTGGTCAAACGGCCTAAAACTGCGTTTTTCGGCGTTTTGGTCGGGGGCATATATTCTAAATCGACTACGCTCGTTTAGCATGGCACTGTTCAAGCTCATTGTATCCATTACCGCATTGCTGGAAAGGGATCCTTTAAAATGACAGAAGGACAAGAAATAAAAATGCTCCTCTGGAGCATGAAAAAAGTAATATATATGGGTGACGGTGAGGTTGCAAAATCAAAAGAGGACTAGTCTTTAAAATGCTTAATATGGGGCTAGGTTCAAAAATAGAAGAGGACTAGGTTGTGAGCGAATTAATATGGGCACAGCTTCACCGAACAACCCATATTCGCGGGATTTCACGTTTCGTCTTAACTTAGAGCTATCAATGTCAGTCAATAAAAAATTTAAGCAGTTGATTACTCATCGAATATAGCTGTTTGCATGTACTGTTAGACTAGCTGCTAGGAATATACGTATACTATCATCATTTTGTTGTGTTGAACTACCGCAGGCTCTACTACTAGGAGAAGTCTAAGGATATGATGCTAAAGCTATTGGTCCAAGTCAGGAGGAAATAGAAGATCGTGGGAGAGTCCTAAATTATTCTTGAATATAAATTTTCCTTATAAATGGATACGTAAAATGCGCTGGTTTAGTATGAAGCACTTATCGAAGAAAACGTTTGCTAAAATAAAAGTTCGAATAAAGCTCGAGCACATACCGTAGCTGTAGGTTATTTATGAACTATAAACCAAATGTATCGTGGATATGCATAATAATTTACATTTACAAACCGCGAATATGGGTTGTTCGGCGAAGCTGTGCCCATATTAATTCGCTCACAACCTAGTCCTCTTCTATTTTTTAACCTAGCCCCATATTAAGCATTTTAAAGACTAGTCCTCTCTTGATTTTGCAAACTCACCATCACCCATATTACTTTTTCATGCTCCAGAGGAGCATTTTTATTTCTTGTTTAAAAATTCATTTTTTCTGGGCAAGTTTGGTAGCATTCGAAAGCTCTTGGCCTGGAGATTTCAGAAATGTAAACTTTAGCTCTCAACTCCCTACCGTTAATTAGTTATGGCTATGTCACAAGCCTTTTTACGCAGCGGAGCAAACAATAAACATACAATTAAATTAATTAAACATTAATGCTTAACACGTACGTAGCAACTTTAATCATTATAGCCATAACGAAGGTAAACTATCTACCGTAGGTAAATTCTTTAGCTTAAAATTTCCACTCAAAACTTGAACTCTATTTTTGAAAAGCCAAGTCAGCGTCTAGACGGTTTTCGTTTTTATGCCAGACTCAAACCAAATTTCAGACAGCAGCACGGCTGCATACGGTATGCTAATCGAGCTGACAAAGCATTTCTAAGAATAGTTAACCCGCTGAACCAATGGCTTTTGGCAATGACGAAGCAACACTTAAAGCATTGGTTAGAAACCCTCAAACCTAGCACGATCACGCAGACCAGCCAATTGGACGCAACGCACCGCCTCAAGACCTTGACCCCATAAAGTATAAAAGAGACCAAGAACTTGTTGTTTCGTCAGTCTGTGCTTATCGTTTGAGCTGAGTGGTTGCCTCATTGACTGGTTGCCTTATTGTTTGACATACGTATATATAATAAACTGGTAAGTGCGCAGACTCGCGTCCAATGCTCATAGGCATAAGTAAGAGTCAAAGTAATAGTATTGGAAATAGTTCAGGTCAGTGCGGCGTAGCCGTGTATGCCTACTCTAACTAACAAATCATTCCGTGTTACAAATCGGCATAGCCGGCTACAGCTAATTAACAGTTTTCCAAATCCGCAAAGTACCTTTATAGCTCATATTATGAGGGGCGCTCTGCGCACCCTCATGATACATATACGTTACAACTCACAACGACAAAAACTAGCCTTGTTTTTGAAGAAAGACAGTTTTGTGTTTTAAGCCATTTTTGGAATTTCTGATGTCCGAATTTGGAGAAGGTTCGGAATTACATTTAGGGTGTCCGTTTACCATCAAAATTCCGAAATTTAAAGCCTATATACATATATACGTTACGTATATATATATATATATATATATAAACCGGTGAAACTTTGAGCACATGCTGCGCTGCCTTAAAAATAATAAAGAAGTCGGGGTCGAAAAAAATACAGGGCCAAAAATTCGCCCTTTCATTATCTAGTGCCAAAACCCAAAATGACTATACAAATCGTACATACAGATGCTGCTCATGCATTTTCCGTTGACTATTGACCCATCTTTCTAGTCTATTGTGGTTAATTTTCATTAGATAGGCCGCCTACCGCATATGGCCCGAAAAACTTTTTCATCTGGCCCGATACTGTTTTTATCACGCAGTCATGTCTATAATGTTGCTTATTCAGTGGCCATATTTTGTTTCTTATTCTTAACAAACGTAACGACAAAGAATAATCCAACAGACATCTAGAAGACCTTCTGAAAACCGTCATAGATGGTCATGGCTGTTAACATGAGTTCTGGAATCCCAATGCCTACCGGAAGGGGTCGTCTACGTTGTTTTTAATTCTCTAGCCATTGGACAATTGATTATAGACCATCATTTATCTCATTCAAAGTCGAAAAAATTAAGAGTTTTCAGTTCAGTGCTGAAAGCTTGTCTGCTGAGGAACCTGGCAGCCCGATCTGAGCATGTGAACGTAGCAAAAGGCGTTATAGTTTAGCATATGGTATTATTTTATTAAGTTTACTCTAGATTCGTAATTGTCCTGACTTTTTCAACTCGTTTCAATGCTCAAAATACCCGTGATATCGTCGACTTTTGTTACCGAGACTGTAGCAAGCAATTTGCATCGGCTTGAGGTCCTGAAAATGCAGTAGCTACAGTCTACTCGCTTCTAAAATTGAATCAGTATTACTGGAATCACTGTTATAGCTGTGAATGCTAGCATAAAACAGCGCTAAAAGTCATGCCAGTAAAGTTCTGGTCAGTTGAGGACAAATTTTCAAGCCAATCATACGACACTGTAGTAAGATAAAGATTGACCCCTTGGAACCAACCCAGGAGACCGTCAGTGCATGCTACAGCCATAAATGCTGTTAAAAATGCGGAAACTCGACACCTGGTCGATTTCTAGCAGCTAAAATAAGAATTTGTAGGTGTATTTTTATTTCGGACCCAAGTGCCCAGCGGGTCCGAAAAAAATACACCCGCTGCTGCGCAACTGTGCGGCGCAGGGGCGTCCGAACCTATTGCCAAATAAACTAGAAGCAATGTGTATTATGTTAAAACAATAGGTGCCACTATAGCTTTAGTGTAGCGAACAAGAGCCAAAAAGTTGCCAACTGATCCAAAAGTTGAAAACCAACTTTTTCATAGTACCATTTTTCAGTCCTCAGTCTGCGTGAGTGTGGGGCCTTAGGGAAACAGCCATACCATGGCTGGATATAAATAAGCTTGCGCTATTATGGGGTACAGTTTGGCTGGGCTCCCTAGCTTCTAGCCTGAGTTAGGGTGGGTGTATTTTTTTCGTACCCGGCCGGGGTATTTTTTCGAACCTTTACTATACCACCTGTTTGGGTAGGGGGGGCGTAAAAAGTCCAAATCTGGCTTGGGGGGTCTCAAAAATCGGAAATTTTCTAAAAGCTGTACCCAAATTTTTTTCAGCTAGAAATGACCCTTTTTGGACATAAAATCGACTATTTTCGACATAAATCCAATAAAAAAACCACTCGTATTGCGTTTTAAAACCTATCTTTTAGCGTTTTTAATTGTTTCTAGACAATTGTTTCAGAAAATTTTTGAAATATTTAGCATTTTTTATCTTGTTTGGACCCCATTTTAGGGGGGAGGGGGTCTGAGCTTGGCTTGGGGGGAGTAGTTGAGGTCGGGTATGGGGGGTGGGGGTCTGGCCTCTCCGTAGGGGGGTCTCACAGGGGGTAAAGTGTAGCCTGGTACACTTATGGGGGGAGTATCCCCCAATAATTTTGCATTTTTGGCCATTTTTAATTTTATGTGGTCCAACTTCCTAGAGAGGGAGGGGGTGGTTCTAATTTACTTCCCCTTCCTTACGAAGACTACGGAGACGAGTCATCGGTCCTCAGAAATTTCACTATTCTCTGAAAATAAAATGTTTTCAGCTGCATTTTAGCAGTTTTGTTTAAAAAGGTTTGGTGGAGATATAAAAATATGTGTTTCAGTTGTAATAGTTTGTATTTAACGCGGTAACGCTTTTTTAAACATTTATATTACGACAAAAAAGTGAGAAGTTTTCAAAATTTTTTTAAAAATTAGATTGATTTGTTCTCTTTCTTCAAAAGGAGTCTCTTCCCTCACGACAGGACAGATCAATACGTAAGTATGTCTGCTTGCTAGTACGTATATATATATCAGATCAGCCAAACATCTTAATGTCCGTTGACCCTCGAAATGTACATAATAGAGGGTGGGAAGGCTAGCCTGCAACATATATATTTGTAGCAAGTTATGATCGGGTATATCATGGGGCAGCTCGGAGAGCGCCCCATAATATGAGCCAAAAAGGTACATTGCGTGTTTTCAAAATGCTTAATTAGGCATAACTAATTAACGGTAAGGAATTAAGAGCTAATATTTACATTTTTGAAATCTCCAGGCCAAGAGCTTTCGAACGATACCAAACTTGCCCGGAAAAAATGAACTTTGAAAATTTTCACTTTTCAGACCTACTTTTTAAGTGGGGTTTTTTCTCTAATGTTTCTCCTTTACGCTTTTGGTACATTTTCTAGCACACTGATTTTTCACATGCCGTATGGTGGCAACCTTTACGTATTATTATCTTGTTAGCGAAACCATGAACCTGTTCACTATTGATTATTTTGGCCCAATTCGGCTCCTAGCGGTTTCTACAGACTGTCAAACATGGGGTTGCGAAGCGTTTGGACTTAGAAATTTTTCGAGGCCCCAACATAGAAAATTGTCAAAAAGTCGTCTAAAATAAAATAGCGTTTTTCGGCCATTTGGTGGTGCGCATATATAGTAAATCGGGGTCGCTGAAAACGATGAGCATATTGTCGACGCCGTATCTCGTCTGGTTCAACTGGTTCAACCGTGAACCAGTTCCTGGTTCAAGTTGCTGGGGTAGCATTTAGTTTAACAGTTTGCGTTAATGTTATGGTCAATAAACCATATTAACACATTACACATTCCCTCATTCCCAAAAATGAAATAGGACAAGTAGGAAAAATGCTCCTTGCAGTCGCAAGGACAAGATTTAAAAGTTTAATATGAGCAGCTCCCTTTCTCGGGCTCATATTGACGCCGCACGAACAGCCCGCGGGGAGTGGTTTCTCTCTATCTTCGTCGTGTTTTGCTCATATGATTCTGATAGAGCATTCAGTCAGACATATACTTTATTGAATACACCAGATCTTGTGACAGAAGCTAATGGTATGACAGCTAGCTAATGGTATATGCTGGCTGCAATGACAAAAAGGACTTGCTGAAAAGTGCGTTGTGTAAAAATACCCCAGATTATGGTTGTGTAAATATATAATACGTAATTACGTAAATAGTGTGATATTATCAATAGTCTAAGTAGCATGTTAAGTTACCCTGTGCAGGCTCCTGGGGGGGGGCTCTGAGCAATGTCTATTTTTTACACTTACTCTAATTTTATACGTTGGCATCGATTAAGTTGCGCACATAACATCGTTCCCAAGGCGTCAATATGAGCCCGAGAAAGGGAGCTGCTCATATTAAACTTTTAAATCTTGTCCTTTACATAAGTAAATGCTGGCTCATATTATACATTTTAAATCTTGTCTTTTCCCGAATTGAATGCTGTCCTTCTGGCTCATATTGTATTTTTCATGCGACTGCAAGGAGCATTTTTCTTACTTGTATATATATATCATAGGGGTCGCGGCAGCGACCCCTATAATATGTGTCAAAAGTCCCTGGAGACACCGTAAAATAAGCTGCGCAGAGGCTGCGCAAAATCCTGCGCAGATCCTGCGTAGTTTTCATGCGCAAATTGTAGAGCACATCGAGTTTAGTATGTGTGCGAAGTTTCAGCCCCGTATCACTTTCTGTTAAAAAATTGTGCCCCTGACCGGTTATGGCGGCGATGTTTTTTTTTTCCGGTTTCTCCTATTTAATGGTCGTATTGTCCTGACTTTCCGCCTCTTTCACGTAATCTGCAGCGGAGGCCGGACCTAAAGGGGTATAGGGTCTGGTAGTACCCCATGCGCCATTTAAGAATCGCTGCTTTTTTTTTGCGCCGCAGGTACGCCACAGCGCCGCAGCGGCGCCGCAAAGTCGGCTCAGAGCGAAAAGTGACCATTTTTGTGGTCGCTGCGCAGCTCGAACGTTAGGAGCTGGAGCCGATTTCTTTTTATATTCAGAAACTACATATATTGAACTAACTAAATAGCTAAGTCTCGTTTCTCTATCACTTCCCATGCGACCACAGTGGCCGGTCAAAAATGGTGAAAATTCGAAAAATGAAAAATCGAAATTTCTCGCTGTGTTTTTATTCAACTTAGAAAGCTCAATTCTTTCATACAAAGGTTTTCTGGCACGGCGAATTGATTCCCGTAAGCAGTTTTGCCGTCGGACCCACCCATATTGCTGGGCTGGTTCCACTTTGCTGTCGGGAGGAGGAGTCAGGGAAGTCGGTACCGACTTCCAAGAACACCATATAGGACTGTGCATAGCCTCTCAAAACTTTGTCCATAGGGGTTTTCTGGTGCGCCCAGCTCATTTTCGGAGTCCGTTTTGCCGTCCGACCCACCCATTTTGCTGGACTGGCTCCAGTTTGCCGTTTGAAGGGTAAATCGGGTAGGGGGTCAAGTGGTCAAAAATAAGATATTTCAAAAGTGGTCAAATTTGGTACCAAATGAAAGCGCTAAGTGACCTGAGCAACTTTTGTCATAGAAGTGCGTACCTAAAGTGGCTGTAG
>JASAND010015005.1:0-35442 GCA_030248195.1 Trissonchulus latispiculum
AGCATGCTGAGCTTAACATGGTCTTTCAAATGAATACAGTCACAACTGCTTCCAAGCTGTCATAAATGGCAAAACCTGCCCTGAACGAAAATGTAGAATCTTCCTATATATGCGGATAGTGTTAGAACGCTAAAAGAAAGATGTGTTAGAACGCGTTGTCAAATTTCATCTTGATTTAAGCCGTTAACCAAAAATACGAGCAAAAAAGGTATCACCAACTTAAAACATTAAACCCACGTTGTGTAGAACCCACACTTCTATGAAGAATACAGCATATAGTTTATGAAGCTTATGAATGTGTGAAGCTTCTGAACATGATTTGTTTACTAACATTGATAGTTTTATAATTAAAGCATTAAATATTAATTTAGTATCAAATAAGTTTTATGTATAGTATAATATTATTTATTTATATATTATTATAGTATAGTATTATATATAGTATAATTAAAGAAGCTCAATTATAGTTAGCTGATATGCGAAGTCGAATTAATTAGTTATCTTTCACGGAAATGCTTTCACAACCACTTGATATGCTGCCTGGGATAACCTTTCCAAAAAGCTTCTAACCTAAAATATCTGAATGTGCTAAAAAATGTCTTATAATGAGCAACAAAGACCATTAAAATGTTTATTGAATCTCGTTTTAACTGCTTAGGTTGACCAAGAGCAGCTCTTCGTGCGACCGAAAATCGGTAGTGGTGCTGATCAGTTGCGGTTTACGCGTTAAAGTAAAACAAACAGTTTAAAATTCGGGATATCTAAATGGTAAAATGCGTAAATATAACTTGTCTACATGTTAATTTTGATTTTATCGTAGCAGAGTATGAAAGAAAGAATCAGAAACGTTTCTTACAATTGGGATTTCCAAACTATGAAATATAAACACAGCAACGCCAAAACAAATGTTGCATAGAAACACGATAACATAGAAGTGAAAATATTGATGATAAATTGCAAGAGATCCCAAAACCCATGTCGATACATTCAATGGTATCAGGAAGAAGAGCCCTTTCAAGTTAATTCTAAAATCGTAAACACAACACGGGTTTCACCTTTTAGCAATTTGTACAAATCAGTCGTGATTGTTAAAGTGCACGTACTACTACATATACCAGAACATATTGCATAATAATACGAGTATGACACTGTGTATATTCTCTGTTACCACAGAAAACAATTGACTGCACCCCCAAACTTTCCTCACTCGCTTGGTAAGTAACTGGCACAAGATCTGGAATGGAGTCGCTCACCCTCTTGGTATAGGAAAATGTTGAAAATTTACAGGCTCTAATTTTAACTTACGTTTCAGCAGTTACTATTTCAGTTAAGGGGGGGGTCCATTTTTGGCCGATTTTTCGACCATCTCAGATTTTGCTCATTTTCACATATTTTGTTGTGCGATTGGTATATTTTAACGAGTTTTTTAAATGAAGGTCGGATCTCTTACGGTTAGCGAGTAATTTCACCTCAAAGTTGATGTCAGTATATGTTAAACATAGGAAACGGAAAGAGTGGTGATTTTTGCGTGCGCCAGAGAAATCTCGCCAACGACAAAATGGAGCACTTCAAAGTCCGTCCTATATCATATATACGATCTCGAAGGGTGATTTGTAGGAAGCAGAATTTTAATTTAGGTCTTCACAAATTTTTAATTAATTTTTTAAGTTTGCGAACAGCCAAATTTGACTGTTTTGCAATGTTAAAATTGGGAGTCAGCAAGTTTGAAGAAATATTCTGAAAGCTGTAAGCCCTAATTAAACATTCTACTTCCTACAAATCACAGCATATGACAAGACATTTCGAACGATACCAATTGATCCTGGTTATCTCTCTCCGATTTCGAGATTTCTCTGGCGCAGAAATCTCAATTTTTAGCAAAATTTAGGAAATTCCCGTTTTTTGGCAAATAACACAGAGCTATGGCAACACAGACCTATAAAATGTTAGACAATCTTTTTGCGCACGATTGTTGATGACTTTACGTTAAGTTTGGGCACAAATGGTGCAGGTTAGTGAACCCAGTTGGTCGCTGGAGTCAAATATGGGAGTCTGACAACCATGATCTAATAAATAGCAATTTTTCAAATTTTTCGAAATATGTTACATTCTATACCAATCGAAAGCTCTCATTGTCGGGAACATTTTTTCTTCTTGGACCATTGCCCGTATATGCATCAAATTCAAGTTATCGGCCGTTAAATGATTTTCGTGGTCAAGGTTTTCCAGCGTCGGTGCTACTCCCTAAAATCACTTAATAAAGTCATAAAGAAAAGTTTTCCCATTAAAAGCTACCCTAAGGTCTTTGTTTGCTTCAGATATCAAACATACAACCGAATATAGCTCCATTCTCAAGGAAGTTCAGGTGTAAAGTGCCTTTATTTGCTGCGGCATCGCCGTTTTCACCTGTTTCAAATTGCATGCAATTAATAGCCGGTTACTCGTTAAGTACTGAACGAAACTGCTAGAAATTGAAACTCGATATGCAGGACATATGTGATAAAATTTTGTGTGAAAATGAGCAAAATCTGTGACCATAAAATTTTTTCATGGTGGACCCCCCCTTAAGTTGAACTAATTGATGTAGAAACGGATCCATTAACAAAACACAATCTCGTTTGTTGTGATCTTGGATTCAACAACTACTTTCCAGTTAAAATGCTAACGTCGTAAGTAAGTGTTAGGCAGCTTACAGACTAGAGGTATGATTAACGTTATTTTGCAGTGGTAATTTAATCTTGAAAGCAAGCAATTGGATTGCTGTTTCTTCGCAAAGTATAAATCAAATTGTTGCAAAAGCAATAAAAGGAACTCTGTTTGCCCAGTGTGTACCATATCCATAGTTTGTCCAGCACCTACAGTAGTTTCGTTTATTAAATAGTAATTGACTATTGAAAGGGTGTTAGGTTGAATAAAACAGATCTAAATATTTAATGATATGTGATCTATTCAAAAACAAATAAGTCCAGCCTGTTTCAATACAGACGCAAGTAACTTGGTTAATTAAAAGGTCGGTTTTCACTACTCAGTTGGCTGTGCTTAGAGATTTCTTTCCAGCAATTCACAAAACTATGCAGTTATGACTTCTGTTTATACTGCAAGCATAATTAACTGTATTCGAGACTTTTGTGGATATATGCCAATTATTCAGAGCTTCAGAAGAAAATGTTTAAATTGTTTAATAGAGCGATACTTCAACGAGTTAAACATTGTTAATAAATAATGAGAATATGAGTTTTCCCGCCTATGCCAGTAACAGCCAGTAGTATTTCCGTATTCAGCAGTACCTTTCAATTATTTTAACGTGTTTAAACTCAGTCAGACAAGCACATGCCATTAAAGTGTCTTACGAATACGGTGATGGTAGCTTCGGAAATACCGTGGCATCAACCATTATGCAAATTCCCATCAGACCTAAACAATGTAATTGTTGTTGAACAAATATGACTTCATGAAACCAAAGTTTAGTACGCAAAGGCGTCACAACCTTTGCTGTGTTGGTAAAACTTAACTAACCCCAAAAGACAGGTATAAAGGAAACTTAACAGGAAACTCTGAACATAGAAGTGAAGTAGTATTTTATTCTTACGGAAAGGTGAAAGGAAGGTTGTGGGTATATGAATTATGTGTGTGAGATTGAGCAGCACTTAAGGTGGTGATTCCCTTTGGTCACAAAAGTTTGCACCGTTATTACTCGTTCATTACTTGGAGTTAAGAAGCCATTTTTATATCAAAATGTAGCTTGACATTTTCTCTTTTTAATGCATACCATGAAACTAATGTTGCTTTTTTAAAATATTTTTGACACATTTTAGAAGAAGTATAATTTTCCAGATTTTTTGCAGACTCAAGTAAATTTTTTCGCGAGACATCAGTTATATCATTCGATAACTCCATCAAATACCTGGGGACGATTTTTTATTTATTGTGAAATCGCTCTCCGTTATAGAGAAATAAACTGAAATGTGTGCGTAAACTGTATTTTGACTACTTTTTCCAAACTTGTCAAGCGATTACTTTAGCTAGAAAGCAGTAATCGAGGTAACTAAAAAATCGTCCCTGGGTATATTTGTGCAGAACTCATTTGTTAAGTAGCAGCCCTATGACTTGCATGGTGAATGCTCTACAATCTTTGGAAAAAAATTGGTCGTGTTTTTGCAAAAACTACATTTTTCATGGTAGCAGCCTACGGGACAGCTGTTGGAAGACGATCAGCCATCGGATAGTTTGTCCCTGTGAGACCTTCAGATCGACGCCCTTAGTTTGATTTACCGGCTTGTGTAGTTCAAGAAATGATGGATTATTTGATTTTTGCAAAAATGACAAGTTTTCGACGCCAATACAAGAAAATCGGCTATAGCGCACGCTAGAGAAAAGCTAGAAAGTTGCTTTAAAAAGCAAAATTGTGAAGCTCAACGAGATCTTTCAAATGAATATAGTCATGGCTGTATAGCTGCTGCCAAACTTTCAGAAATTGGGAAAAACCGCCCTGACCGGAAATCTCGAATTTTTGAACCGAGATTGCGCGGAGGATGTTAGAACGCTAAAAGAATGTATTTCGGAAAGTTTCGCCAAATGTCATCCTGATTTGCGCCGCCAACCAACAATTTGTGCCCAAAAGGAATCACCACCTTAAGAAACTCAGAAAAAGAAAACAAACTTGGAGAACGTTGTGTTGAAAAAGTAACTCTAAAATACAGCTTCTGGTAATACAGTAAGGTTTAAACTACGCTTCTACGAAGGACGATTTACTACTAAACCTTCAGACAAGTAGACAGGGATTAATGCAATAAGATTAATATATCATATCCATTTTCCGTTCACACTTAAAAGCATAATCAAAAAATATACCCATAGATACAGATGCCAATTGGAGTTTGTTCATTATGTCGTTGTAAGTAAGTATTCCAGATAAAACCAAAAATGTACTTAGACAGTCTATCATTTGCAATCCGGCAAGAACTACAGCACAAACATGAAGAGCTGTGCTGATGCAAGAACAAACAGTCTGAAATAAACACTGGCAATTCACTTCTATTACTAAGCAAATTCGTTGTGGTACACTACGCATGATTTATACGCAAGCTATATAGAATTCTGCGATTGAAACTTGGCTTTTTCGGACATACGCCGCAAAAGGGTGGGGACCACAAAAAGGTGTAATGTAATTATACAATGAATCAATTGATCAGTGCCTATTGAGACCTAATAAATTGATGTTGCAGTTGATTAAACTATGCTTCAATATTCAACAAACTGATAGGCTTAGAATAACAGTCCGCCTTCCCATGAGCAGTGTGGGCATAACTTGGATATGCCACATTGCACTTAGCAATAACTGGTTTACAGACTAAACTTTTACATATTAAAAGTGCTAATCAGTTTTATAAGTAATACATGTTTACTAACGGTAACAGTTCGACTACACACAATTTAAGAAGTTTGATTAATAATTGCTGCTTAGACACATCAACTGAGTATGCAGCAGGCTAGTTAACACAGCTATATTACTTTGCTTGCTATTACAGCTAGCAGATTACGCAAACAAAACATCAAATAACATGTCTTGTATTACAAGTCAAGAATACAGTACTATATCACGCCAATCATATACTTACATAACTAAAGTAATTTTCCGCGAAAAACATGATGCCGAGATGCTCCAACAACAATACAAGATCTTGACTGCAATGCAAGATGCGAGTAAATGTGAAATCTCTAAATAGGACACATTGGACATTTTATATAAGAACTACTAGTCACTGAGCAAGAAATTAATTTTTGTTAAATAGCTACTATTAATTAGGTGTAAATTTAAACAGGTTTTAGTTATTAGATTTGACAAAGATGTGCATCTTTTGGCAAGGTTTATTCCCCATATTTGTTTGTGACGGATGATTGGAGATCAAATCATCCGATGCAACCGATGATCGAAAACAACATGTCATAGATGTCGCTGTTTTCCATGGTAAATCCTTTTAGTCGATTTTACTTACCGCTTTCCATAGCCTATTGCTTTCATAATTTTGGTTTGTGAACAATTTATCTTCAGCATCATGTCTTAAATAATTTTCTTTATAATTACCTTCGAAAAGTTATTCTCTATTGTTATTGTTAATTGAAAATATTTGATAAATAATTTGTTATAAAAGGAGCTTGATGAAATAAGCCAACAAGAATTCAATGAGGCTATGATCGACTAACGTTGGATGCCTATTCATTGAATAATTGAGCCGAAAAAATTTGTTGACTGTACATAGTCCAAAACGGTAAGCCTGTATTGTCGTAAACTGTTTTCATTTACATGTCGCCACATAATTATCAAAAATTTAAACATAGAGAAATAATGAAAAACGCCTGCCTGCAGTCACTAAGGCAAAGCCTTAATTCGAAACAGGAGAGAGCCAATGGGCGCGGTGAGCGCTCTTATCCAGGGAGAACTATTCCCTGGAGCTCTTGCCTGGTTGTCCAAGAAGGACCTCCAGCTCGGCTCTATCTGTGCTGCAACATAGCCAGAGAAGGTTTTATCAAAACCTCTCTGACTGTGCTATGCACAGAAAGAGGACTGCGGTGGCTCGCGAGCTCCGTAGAGATACAAACAGCATTTACATCAAGAAAGTGAAGTATACACAGAACCAGCAGGCGGATCCACGAAGGATACAAGGCATTAATCACAGATAAATAATGAAAAACGCCTGCCTGCAGTCACTAAGGCAAAGCCTTAGTCCGAAACAGGATTTTGTGTATAGCGCAGTCAGAGAGGTTTTGATAAAACCTTCTCTGGCTATGTTGCAGCGCAGATAGAGCCGAGCTGGCTGTCCTTCTTGGACAACCAGGCAGGAGCTCCAGGGAATAGTTCTCCCTGGGTAAGAGCGCTCACCGCGCCCATTGGCTGTCTCCCGTTTCGGACTAAGGCTTTGCCTTAGTGACTGCAGGCAGGCGATTCTCATTATTTCTTTATGATTAATGCCTTGTATTCTTCGTGGATCCGCCTGCTGGCCCACGTTTACTTCGTTTTCTTGATAACAAAAATTTGAACAAGTAACGTAGGTAAGGGAAAATTTGATTAACAACTAACCTTGACAGTATTAGTCCTACGACAGTCAACGACAAAATCCCTATAATCCATGCACAACCAAGTCCACGCATAGTGAGAATCAATGATCGTTTTAGTCCGAGAACTCTCTTGGGCAAAGGAGCATGTCCCTGACACAAAATAAAATTGACTAATTTTAAAAGTTTATTAAAAGTTCTAAAGGGACAAATTTACTTATATGTATGCAGGGATTTGAACACTGGAGGCAGGAGAAGAGAAATGGTACCGGCACCTAAAATTGGTGTTTTTATATATAGTCTGAAATGTGTAAAAATGCCGAAGTTAACAAAAAACAGATTACCCATAGATTAAACTTTCGTTGTCACAATATTCAGTTTCATTTACGATTTACAATCAAATTTTAATGATTCAATTTATGACTAGATAGGTGTGTCAACTATAAGACATGTTTCAATGATTTACGACTTTGGAAACTAAAAAAGTTGCCCGGCCGAATTTTTGACTCAGTTGGCAGGATTCGGCCGGATAGGCTTGTAAAACCGACCGGCCGGCTGGCCGTGTGATGCAAACCGGCCGGGTCGAACAGGCCGGCCGGCTGGCCGGTCAAAACTGGAACAAGTCATTTTTTAAATCGTAATGAACTCATTTTTAAAATAACAGAAATTTTGTTTTTAAACCTCAGTAGTGTAAACTAAAGTAAATATAGTAAGAGGTTTAAAGCATATCTTTCGTTTAAAATTCATAATACTTCACTACGGAAAACTACAGAGACTCACCAATTTAAAAAAAAATTCTAAAAAACAATTTGTGTGCTAGTTCTGAGATTTTGGAATTTGCTGCATATTAGAAAACATTTTTTACCTGAAGCACAAGGTCTTGACAGGATTTATCCAGGCGAGGGAGATTCCTTGATGGAGTTCCATCAATCACATACGACTTTAAAACAGAACCAGTTTCTTTATCCTTCCAAAATGGCAACGATACTTGAACTAGCTCATGGGTGCTTAAGTTTTCGCTAGGTGGTGGCAGTTTGCTGCCATCAAAGTCGGAATAAATGTATCCAGCAGCATAGCCGGATGCAAAGATAGAATCTTTTAAGGAATTTCCGATGTAGTCAACCTAAAAATGACAAATTAGCAACCGTTGGTACTGTACGCCACTGATTACCAAAAAATCTACCGAAAAATTGCACGACGAATGTATACTTTGACCTGAACTTTATTTATTTCAACATATCCACAATATGCATTATGTCGATTCTAAATATTCAAAATATTGTGTAAACTGCTGTCCGATTATTAAACCTGCAATTACATGGCGACACGAAAGCAGGTTCTAAAATCACTGAAAAAGTAGATGCAACTTGGCACTCGCTTCAAGGAACTAAACATTACTTACCTTACCTTACCAATAAATGGAGGTCGTTAATAAATGGTACAACTTACATAATTTGTTGAGGAGAAAATATAATGAATATAATGTATTGTTTTGACCGTCGTATTCCAGAAATAAGCTATGACTGACTAATTTAACTAATTCGCTAATAGTTGCTATTTATGATACTGATACTGATACTATTTATGATCATTGGAAGCCAAAGATGGTGCACAGTAGGGATGGGCGCGGTAGCAAATATTAGTTACCGCATACCGCGCTTTTTTGGTGCGGTTACCGCGCGGTTGACCGCGGTTTTTACCGCTTATTTTTGGCGGTAACCGCGGTTAAATCAAAACGCGGTTACCGCAGTCAAAGTAATTAATTCTTCCTAAAAACTTGTATCTTCCAAATTTTTTCAGTTTACTGCTTCTAAAATAAAAACATACCTGCGGCTGCAGTAGTTTTCGTGTCGTTGGATCACCGTTTTGCTATTTCTTGCTCGCAGTTTTATTTTATTTTCTAATGGAACGGAACAAACTTACATATGAGCTGTGAAAATTACCAGAAATTTTGGTTGCAATTTAAGAGGGGGATTGCGATTTATAGGAGTTGCGATTTATTTCTTGCTGAACTAGAAGTAAAATCCGTCAAGATCGCTCTTTAATGTTTTCTGTCTCGCATGTGGCAAATTCTGGTTCCGGAGAAATCATGCTTAGAGATTCAACGATCTATTTTTTAAGAATCAAACTGCGATAGAATTTATGAAGGCCTTTACAGAATACCTGACTTTACCGGTGAACTATGCAGAACCGTGGCCCACCCAATAAAACTCCCATGGGCGTTTTTTCAGGGGGGGGGGTTGGGGTTCGCTTTTTTGAATTTTTTCCGAAACGAGACGAAAGCAAAAATTCCGGACAAATATAAAATATTTCGGCTACGTTTGCATTGTTGAGAAAATCGTATAGAAAACAAGGTAAATTTGCGTTTCTCAAGCGAAAAACCTAATAAAAATAGCTGTTTTCCCGCGGTTATCAGAATCGGCGGTAACCGCAATAACCGCGCGGTTTTTGTTTCCTTACCGCATACCGCAGGCTTGCGGTTACCGCCGCGGTAACCGCGGTAAAACCGCACCGCTGCCCATCCCTAGTGCACAGCTTTGAGATTACCATAATCAATTGCTGATGAACTAAGATAATTTACTGGTGGATTACTGCTCTTAAAACAGACCAAACCATTGTAAAATATTATCGTACTATGGAAACTTTAATAATAAACTTTCTTAAAAATGAAGTAAAACCAATACCTAGTCTGCAGTACGGAAGACATGCAACAAATTAGTTAATGACGAAGAGTATGTTTAATTTAATTCAACGTCCTGCAGAATCGACGTAAAATACCAACGCAAATGCAGGACACATACTTTTTCAGTACATATCAAGTATGCACGACTTTCATTCTTTAGAGTCTGCATTGTGACAGCTTGTGGTGGTGGTGGCGGTGGTGGTGGCGGAACATTTGAAGTAATCTGGAAACTGGAGCCGACTACTGTAAAAGTTGAAATGTGAATGGACTGATGAAGTCTGTTCACTGTTGGTGTATAGTAAGAGGTATCAAGTGAAGCAGATTTTGGCCCAGAAATTGTTGGAGCGTAAGGCGTGCGGCTGTAGGAAATTGCAATGGATGTGAAAATTATTCTACTAACAAGAACGGAAGTTGCAGAAGTTACGGTAATAGTGGGTGTAGTCAAAGGATCATATGCCATGGAACTACTTTCCGCAAGTGTCGCAGCAATTATTGTAGATCTAGCTGAAGAAGTCGACTTCAGGTTTTGCAATGGTGAAGCAAAATCAGTAAGAGTGTGTACTGTGGTCATGAGGGGTTGAAAGCCAATGTCTGAAAGGGTCAGACTGAAGTCTATCGTTTTTGTTGACTTTGTGATACTCATGGAAGATGGGATATCTATAGACGAAGAAAATCGGAGAGTTGATGGTAATATTACCATTGTTTGAAAGCTCAAAGAAGCTGAAGTCGGTGCTGCAATTTCAGCATATATTGAAGCAGAACTACGGGTTGAGTCAGCCAAGCTATAACCTGTCGAAGGTGACAATGGTGAGGTAAAACTTACTGTTGCAGCTAATACTGTAAAAATTGTAATTATTGTATCAGGAATAGCGGATAGATCGTTTGGATGTTTCGAACAAAAAGAAGTAGTTGCTGGGCGTGACCTTGCCACAACAGTGGTGGTAGTGATGATAGCAGCAGCAGCAGCTGTACGAGCCGTAGTAGTAGTGGCTGTAGTAGTAGTAGAAGAAGTAGTAGTAGTAGTAGTAGCAGTAGAATTGGTGGTAGTAGTTGTACCAGCAGTAGTAGTCGTAGTAGTGATAGCGGGAGAAATAGCGGCACCAGCAGCAGCAGTAGTAGTAGTAGCAGCAGTAGTAGTAGTAGTGGTAGTAGTGGTGGTAGTAGTAGGGGCAGTAGTAATAGTCGCAGCAGTAGCAGTTGTAGTGGTAGTCGTTTTAGTAGCAGAAGTCGTAGTAGTGGTAGTGGTAGTGGTAGTAGGTGTGGTAGTAGCAGTAGCAGCAGCAGCAGTAGCAGTTGTAGTTATAGTATGTGTAGTAGTAGTTGTTGTTGTTGTAGCAGCAGTTGTGGTAGTTGATGTGGTTGCAGTCGTAGTAGTAGTGATAGTAGTGGTAGTAGTAGGAGTAGCAGCAGCAGTAGCAGTTGTAGTTATAGTATGTGTAGTAGTAGTAGTTGTTGTTGTTGTAGCAGCAGTTGTGGTAGTTGATGTGGTTGCAGTCGTAGTAGTAGTGATAGTAGTGGTAGTAGTAGGAGTAGCAGCAGCAGTAGCAGTTGTAGTTATAGTATGTGTAGTAGTAGTAGTTGTTGTTGTAGCAGTAGTTGTGCTAGTTGATGTAGTTGCAGTCGTAGTAGTAGTAGTGATAGTAGTGGTTGTAGTAGTAGTAGCAGTAGTGATAGTAGTGGTATGAATAGCAGCGGCAGCAGTAGTAGTAGTAGTCGTCGTGGCAATAGTAGTAGTGGTAGTTGTAGTAGTAGTAGTAGTAGTAGGAGTAGCAGCAGCAGTAGCAGTTGTAGTTATAGTATGTGTAATAGTAGTAGTAGTTGTTGTTGTAGCAGTAGTTGTGCTAGTTGATGTAGTTGCAGTCGTAGTAGTAGTAGTGATAGTAGTGGTTGTAGTAGTAGTAGCAGTAGTGATAGTAGTGGTATGAATAGCAGCGGCAGCAGTAGTAGTAGTAGTCGTCGTGGCAATAGTAGTAGTGGTAGTTGTAGTAGTAGTAGTAGTAGTAGGAGTAGCAGCAGCAGTAGCAGTTGTAGTTATAGTATGTGTAATAGTAGTAGTAGTTGTTGTTGTAGCAGTAGTTGTGGTAGTTGATGTGGTTGCAGTCGTAGTAGTAGTGATAGTAGTGGTAGTTGTAATAGTAGTAGTAGTTGTTGTTGTAGCAGTAGTTGTGGTAGTTGATGTGGTTGCAGTCGTAGTAGTAGTGATAGTAGTGGTAGTAGTAGGAGTAGCAGCAGCAGTAGCAGTTGTAGTTATAGTATGTGTAGTAGTAGTAGTAGTTGTTGTTGTAGCAGTAGTTGTGCTAGTTGATGTAGTTGCAGTCGTAGTAGTAGTAGTGATAGTAGTGGTTGTAGTAGTAGTAGCAGTAGTGATAGTAGTGGTATGAATAGCAGCGGCAGCAGTAGTAGTAGTAGTCGTCGTGGCAATAGTAGTAGTGGTAGTTGTAGTAGTAGTAGTAGTAGTAGTAGTAGGAGTAGCAGCAGCATTAGCAGTTGTAGTTATAGTATGTGTAGTAGTAGTAGTAGTTGTTGTTGTAGCAGTAGTTGTGGTGGTTGATGTAGTTGCAGTCGTAGTAGTAGTGATAGTAGTGGTAGTAGTAGGAGTAGTAGTAGTAGTAGTGGCAGTAGTAGCAGTTGTAGTGGCAGTATTAGAAGTAATAGTAGTGGCAGTGGTGGTAGGTATGGTAGTAGTAGAACTAGTAGTAGTGCTAGTGGTCGAGGTAGTAGCTGTAGTAGTAGTAGTAGTAGTAGTTGTAGTAGTAGTAGTAGTAGGCGTAGTAGTAATAGCAGTAGTAGTAGTAGTAATAGTTGTTGTTGTTTTTGCTGTAGCAGTAGTACTGGTGGCAGTGGAGTAGTCGGAGTAGTAGTAGAGGTTGTTGGAAATAAATCGTATCTTATTTGACAAATAACTTGGTTTTCTGATGAACAGCTGTCAAGCTTCATTGTGCTGGATGAAGATGTTGATACGCATGTTCTGTTCAAACTTAATGATGCCGGAGGATATGTGTCGAAGAATAAGTTCTGTTTCATACTAAATATCGAAAATAGCTGTAATTGTTAGTGTGTGTAAATTTCTTTGAGCTGTAATCACAATAATCGCAAGTTAATTATTAATGGACAATTCCTTAGCTGAGGGACTTCGTTTCCACTAGTGTATCTGCACTAAACTAACAAAGTAGTCACAAATTGCCTAGCCGAAAGTGAGAAAGTTGTTGGTATTTTGTAACTGTCAGTTAACATGGGCTTTGCAGCCATTTGGTTTAATGAGTAAGATCAAGTGTACATAATACGTAAGAGTATTCCAGCTGTCATACTCTATGTATTATAAGCGCGACACGTCCTCTGCATGCTAATGGCTTGCCCCCTGACCCCTCCAGCAAATTAGTACCCTGTGGAAACGGGGGTGCGCTCACTCACTCTATGCTTGCGTGTTAAAGTTCGAAAACATAAGCACTACGTGCGTGAATTTTGAGTCTGCTCCGAGCTTTGCCAAGCATACCGCAATAATCTCTTTGAAGTGAAGGGCCCAAGTTACGGGGATAAGCCGTTAGCGTGTAGAGCATTTGTGGCGCTTTTAATACATAGAGAGTATGACAGCTATCATACCCTTATGTATTATGTACTCTTGGTAAGATGTGCTGTTAAATCAGTAATACTGAAACATTCTAAATCTTAGTTTGTCCCGCAGAGTAATTTTAATGAGAAAGTGTCTCTACAAATTCTGGAAGATAACTTATCTTATTCTTTTATAGTTTCATATCTTTAGCTTTTGCGGAGCCAATTTTTACTTTTGTAGCGGGGCTAGTACATATTCGTACCTACTAACACCGTTACCACGCCCAGACGTAGCGGACGAGGAGACCGTGGCACAGATGGATAACTGACCGACTACAGGAGACGGTCGGGACAGCCTCGCCAGATAATATACGCAGTAAATAATTCTACCCTAAGGGCGAGATGACTCGTCCTTTCACTCACTCAAAGTAAGACTACCTACCTAGCAGGAGCTCAGAAAGTCAAAACCTAACTAAATACAGTTTAATCAGGAATAGAAACAACAAGCTATTATTATATCAAGTTAATATAAAATAAATGGGTTGAATCCTCACACAAACAACAGTTATACAAATAACTTACAGTTACTGACGGGAGTCAGCCAACGCACCAGTAGCTCCGGGGGAGAGCTATGAGGGTAGAGATAAATTGGGGAGTAAAATACAGCAACTGGGGGGTTAGAATAGCGTATAAATAACACGAGTGTTCAAGGCGACAGAAATAACAATACTGAAGGAGGAAGCGAGGGTTGGGCTGAACCCTCCCACGAGCGCCCCCTTGTGAGAATTCCCCCAATCATGTAGCTCCCAAGTCACGAGGGGGGGGGAACCCACCCAATCCCAAACATACACGTTGGGGGAGCTACGTGACTTGCAAAGTTCTCCCAACCCAATGTGATGATGTTATACAAAGCCTGGTGGGTAGCTATGCAAGCTACAGCCGCCAGCAACGGAAAGGTTGACCGTGTGTCACCTTGATCCGTTACATCTCCAAAGGGCTCGCCATCCGAACTCCCGAGAGGATCACTGCACAAATGGCGAACTGGTACGTGAGCTGAATTCTCAACAAGTACATACAGTACAGAGCAATGATGCTACTAGTACCTAACAATATAACTGTGGACTATAAGTCATAAGCTCACAACTAATCTAGACTAATCAAAATTAACTATATACGTGTAGAAAAAACACCGAAAAACAAGAGATTAAATACGACATATTACAATGGATTAAGCATATACTATGCACCATGTGATGCTAGTAACAGTCAAAAATTAAGGCAGAAAGATGACAAAGTTATGCATAAGTATTTGGCCAAAAATACACGTATTAAAGCAGAACCGTAGTAATAACTGGGATTAATAAGTAGCTTAATATGAAAATACATATGACTTTCCAAACGTAGCTGACGTTTTTCTGATTGCGAAGGGCCGGGGGTGCGTCCGGACGGAAGAATAGAGGTGCGGGCAGATCCCAGTTGTAGCGCTCGGCCGCCGCATCAATGCGCTTGCGTACGACGTCGAGGTAGGCGTCATGGCGGGCGCCAGACAGAGGGACACTGTTGAACCTGTCCTCCCACAGCTCATCAGGACCCGCCTGCATAAACCAAAGACCCACTTCCGTATAGAGGGACCCCTGGATGTTGTGCCCGTTCCAATTGGACGTATTGAACAGGAAACTATATTTCCATCAAAAGTCAAATCGTCCGGTTTGAATCCACGAGGACCCGTACACCAAGACCCCACCAAGAGTCCGCGGAAGCTTCCCCATAGTAACTTGCTATGGTTTGAACCAGGAACTCCTGCATATCCACGGACTGATAGAACGTATGAAAGATGATCAGCCGCTGGGTGAGCTGATCAGGACCAGACTGCCATCGGTCGATGCGACAAGCGGGCAGTGCAGCAATGGCTTGGTCAGTGCTACGTTTAATAGCAAAGCCATCCTGATTGGGATGATTCCTCACAAAGTCCATGACGACATCAGACTGGCAAAACCAGCCTTTGCGTCCCTGGTATCGGTGTGCCTTGGTCCGGAAACCCTGGTTCTCAACTTGTTCCACCGGCAACGACACATGCGGCAGATGACTGTGCATAAAAGAGAAAGCATACTCTGGTCCCAGATAGAAGCAGAGGAAGTAGCATTTGTCGACATTCGCGATGCCCTGGACATTGGGCCGATGATATCCGAGCGTGGCCTTGCGGACGGTCACGCATCGGGTCCGAAGACGACGAGCGTGCATGTGGGCAACGTAGGAATGCTGCGACTCGTACTGTCGAATCAAGTGAGGGCACCGAAAGAGTTCAGGCACCAACGCTGCCACGGCCAAGCAAGTGGCCCATCGTGCATTCGATCATACACGGTTGACAGGGAAACCCTTGAAAAGTTTCCCGTGACGGTCACGATAGTCTTTGATGACTCATCGCGAATGCCAAACAGTCTTTCCACCAGTCCTTTCCGACTCGGGATTCGCCGACATGTGATTCGTCAGACGACTGTCACGAGCACACATCTTCTGCCACATGTGGTCTACAAAGTCAGGTGGGAACCGTTGGGTTACGTGGGCGTTCTCCTGCATCCACTTGAGGACCTCTTTACGAAACAGCACCACCCAAGGATGTAGTTTCTTCTCGGAAGGGTCTCCGGGAATGTTATGATGTATCCATTCGAGGTTATCATCCCGACAATAGATGATTGGATCATCGGGCCAACGGTCCACTTTGATTTGCGCAACTTCAGCCGGTGTAGGTTGCTCGATCTTGGATTCGTCGTAGATCGGATTCTCGATTCCACGAGAAACCGTGCAAGCAACATCCTTGTTGAGTTGATCATAAAGTACGGTGACCAAGTAAACCCGGAATGGTGGGAAATTGTCCTTCGTATAGTTAGATGGATATTCGGGCGGAAGTTCCCGAATGGCAGAATTCCGACCATCAGGTTTCTTGATCGTTTTCACTCGTGGCACCCGATAAGTCGGCGACTTCGGTCGTGATCGGCTCAACGTGTCGGCCGCATGACGATTGTCGCGATCTTGACGATACTCCGTATGGCGTTGGAGTTTCGGATAGGCTGGAGGTCAATGATCATCGCGACGATCGCGAGATTCATGCCGCCGTTCAGTGGAGCGATGACGCTCTTCTGAATGACGAGCCCCTGATGGTTGCCGATGACGGTCCGAGATGAACTGGATTCCGGATTGCAATCCTTTGATGCAGCCTCCTGAAGTGACAAGCCGTCCTTGATCGTGACAGCTTGTGTTGCCACCGAAGTCATGGGCGACTGTTCCGAATCCGATTCCTAACAAACAGACTCACCCTGTGACCGAGCTTTGTCCTTCTTCTTCTTGCCATTTTGTTGGGCTTCTTGGGTTTCTTCGGCTATTTCGGTCCCCGAGGTTCCTGAAATTCCTTAGGTTCCTGACGCTCCTGAGGTCTCAAAGGATCCTGGGCCTGCCGTTGAGGCAAGTGAAGTCTTCTGGGGAAGACCCCGACCAAATGGCGATCCTGTTTCCGTCCATTATGCAGTACACAAGCCATATGGAAGCACTTAGCTTCAGCATATCCCTCAATGCATTTCCAACGTGGGGTATGCAATTCCTCATCCGACAAATCCCCAATGTGCTGATATCGTAACATATTGACATGACCTGAACGACGGAACTGGCTGGCTGGTCGGACCCAATGGCCGACCTGAGATCCCTGTGAGATCCACGGGAAATCGTGACCCTTGTGGTCGAGTGGCCTCCTAATCATGCTGACATCACCGGCCTGCGGTTTTTTGGCGGGGGTTCGCTCCCTCATCATTCGTTTCCCGAATTGCGACCAGTTCGTTGACCAGCATTGCTTCCACCACCACCACCTCGCTTTCTGAACCCACCACCGCCGCGACCTGAGGACAGGAAGCGACCCGATCCACGCATTGCACCTCCACCACCGGACGGGCGCTTCACTTAAAACTGACCAGTGCCATCATCCTTCTGTTTCAGCAAACATCCAAAGAATCTGCTGTTGACCATCCTGAGCCAAATTGGCCGTCACCCCAGAAGGTGATGTTCTTATTATACACCGGATAATGTGCCCACCTCTGACCAGGCTCCGCGCAGTAGGTACAACGATTGGATCTATCCTGACTAGAAGAGGCCTTTCCTGAACTTTCAGTGGTCGCCTGTTGCTCCACCAAGAAGCAGACTTCCTCCGGGTCCAAATCTTGCATGTTCGGAACGTTCAATATCTCACAGGCTGCGACCACTTCATCGTCCCAGGTTTGCTGACCTGTTGCCATCGCCTGGCCTTGGACGATCGAGTTCCTTATGTCCTGAAGCTCACGTTTGAATTCGCGTACCTACGCTGGACATTCCCGCTGATCAGTGGGCTGAACCCTCTCACCATCACCAACGCTACAAATGGTCTCCATGGGCTTTGGTTGAGTATCACCGTCCTCAACCTCTTCCAAAATACGCACGGCTCGCATTCGGCATCAGCGAACAAACTGGCCACTTTTGCCCGCAATGCCGCTTTGAGTCCCACGAGAGTCCAGCTCCACCACCTTACGCTCACGACCCTTCAGCTCGGCCGTCGGAAAGGCTTTAGAGGCGAGTGACCTCAGCTCATTGAGATAATCCAGGCTCGATTCTGATGTGAGTTGTTTCCGCTCGTAGAATTTCCGAGCGTATTTGTCGGCCGATTTGGTGACCGGCTCATACAGCTGATGAAGAATGGACACCAATTCCTCGTAGGCTCCCATGGCCTGACCTTCCAAGTCTTGCTTGACCGCATCGTCAAGCAGATACCACAACAATGGCCGTTTGAGTTCATTCCACTTGCATCCCAAGTTGACTCAAACATCTTCATCCATGTTGACAATTTGATGGCTCCTTTTCGGCCTTTGAACTTGGGGCCGTTTCACAAAAAACTGAAACTACTTAACTTAAACGACTTAACTTAAACCACTTAAACTTCTTAAAAATTCGTTTCACAAATAAACAACTTAAACTACTTAAAATACTTAAACGGCTTAGTTGCTTAAACGACTTAACTTAAACGACTCAATTTAAGTAGTTTAAGTAGTTTAAGTCATTTATCTATGAAACGAATTTTTAAGTAGTTTAAGTTTAAGTCGTTTAAGTTAAGTCGTTTAAGCCTACTTTTAATGAAACGAATAACATCGAAATGGTAGTTTCAAGGGGCTGGTCCGGTATTTAGAGCAAACTTTGAAAGACTGTGAATTATTCAATTCTTGGAGGTCAACGATAATCCTGATATTACTTTAAAGCTTGGAATGTGCTTGTTACAACCACGCAGAGTACAGCTGGCTTAGTTTAATAGTTCTATTTGGACATTCAATTGCATGAAAACAATTTGGAACATGGGTTTCTCCAAGGGTAGGAAAACTAAAGAAAAGCGACCAGTTCCAGCTTTGCAAGAAACGTCTTCCCGAGGACTATCTTTTATGAAATTGTTTAACGAGCAAACAAGCTCAATATTTTGAGAAAACTATTAATTTTGTCTGTTTCGCCAAAATTTTTTAATTTCTGGCGAATTAAAGCTAATTTCTCAAAAACCCAATTTTTTATGTTTTCGAAAATGGTATAGCAAATTTGACTAAATTTCAACAGCAGATATAGTTTAAAAGATACGGACCAGTTTCTGTTTCCAGAAACCAGCTGTTTCCTTTGTTCAGTGTATTTAACTATAATTAGGTTGATGCAACTAATAAAATTACTAATATGCAACTAATAAAATTACTAAAAAGTAGGCCTTAGTCTTAAGTGGACCAATCAGTGAGCAGACACACCTTTACAAAAATTAGTCGTATTATGGCAGCACAAACCCGAGACTTGCGGATATAAAATTATCTATTTGGGTTGCTTTCGCAGCCGTTTTTTTGGCTAAAGCAATAGCTTGTCAAAGTTACAAAGTGTTGGCAAAATCTAGGTTACGCATACATTTTGCCAATTTCTCCATTACAAAATGAGTTCATAATAACTAAGAAATGGTACACCAGCTACTGGACAGAGGTATCGAATGATGTAAAAGATGTCTCGGCAAAAATACTTTAGCCGGTAAAAAATCTCAAACTTCACTTCTTCAAAAAATCATTAGTTTAATTAAATTAATTAATTATTCAATTAAATTAAATTAATTAATATTAATAATATTAATATTAATTTCATTGTATAGTTAAAAATGTTCAGCCACATTTTGATGTAAGATGGCTTCTTCGCTCCCAGAATTAAACGAATACTAATGGTTCAAAGTTGATGTCGCCTTCGCCAAAAGGAATCACCACGTTAAGCTTCCTGTAATTGTTACTTATAAATGTCAAAAAATTTTTAGTCATGCTAAAATTGTTGTGTGCTAGAGGCTAGAGCTAGAGCAAGCGCTAGAGTATTGCCACTGAGTCAAAATCATCTTATGCAAGTCAGCTTGTTAATTGTGTAAAAAACAATTGGGACAACATTTTCAAGCAAATCAAGCTTTGCTTTGTTCATTTAGAAGGCTGCTTTATCATTTAGAAGCTGATACAAGCTAAAATTAGACAAAAATTTAGTGTTTGAAGTATTAACAGATTTTAAAAAATAGCTACGCTTGTACCGGTATTGTAGAATTAAAGTACTCGTTCAGAGCTTTCGAATGATATAAGAACGACGTTTCAACTCCCAAAATGGCGTAAGTTATGAAGCTTTTAAAATGGCCATTCAAATGCGCATTCTTACGATTAAATCGTTTAAGCCCCGTAAATCTACGGAGGTTAAAATGACTGATCTTGAACTGCATTTAAGCGGTCTACTTAAACTACTTAAACTAAGTAGTTTTTATGAAAGCAGTTCTACCTAAACGGCTTAAAGTTTAAGTCGCTGAGAGTTTAAGCAGACCTGTATTTGTGAAACGCCACTTTACTTAAAGTTTAAGTAGCTGGTTTTTTTGTGAAAGGGGTCTACTTAAAAGACTTAAGTTAAGTCGTTTAAGTCGTTTAAGCCGTTTGAGTAGAAATCGGTTTCACAAAAACCACTTCGTTTAAGTTAAGCCGTTTAAGTACTTTTTGTGAATCGACCCTTGGAGATTGACTTGAACCACTTGGTGTAGTCATTCAACATCTGCACCTGTTGAGACGTCATGCTGACCATGTTGACCGACCCACCGGACGATGGTCGTCGTGGTGGGGGACAGTAGGCTGAACCGTCTGTTCCTGTGATGGCTGATGACTGGTTGATGGTTCCATTGACCCCAAATGATCAGTTGGAACGGTTTCCGGAATTGACGACATCAAAGTCCGACCACCAGCATGAACCCACCACGAACCGATGGTCGCAAGATATTTGGTCGTCTGGTCACCGGTGATGAGGTTTGTGTTGGGGTTGACCAAAGGTCCGGTCGCAAAATCTGGTTATTCACGACGGTCGTGTTCAATGTGATTACGACTGCTTTCTTAGGGCGTTGGGCTGAACCCATCTGTCCCCTGGTCGTCGTTTGTGAGGGCTGAGGCACCATGACTTGTTGTTCCATTCCATGATTCGCTGCTACCGGGGTGATGACACCAGCGGAGCTCCTTAATGGACTGGGCTGATGAGACGGTGAAGCCAAAGCCTGAGTTCCAACATCAAATGATGGATCCCAAGACAGCCTATGCTGTGCTCCCGAATCCATGGCCCAATTGTTCAGTGCCGCCGTTCCAAGTGAGAACTCGTGCTCCAAATCAATTCCGAGGTTCTGGAACACTGAATGTACCAGGTCGTCCAAAAGTGGCAATCCGGGCGTCGCCCCAGCTCCCGTCATATCATCATCAAATTTTTGTAGAGCCTGCCCACGGTCTCGGGGCAAACCCAAGTCCATGCGCTCCTCAAGACCGATGACGGTCTGGTCCCCGGGACTCGACGCAGAACTCTGAGGATAGTCCCTCTGTTCCAATCCAACTTCATTCCAGTCCAGTGTTCTATTCATTTCGTCATTGAAGCTTCGTGCCTGAGCGGCTGAACCGCTAGGTTGGTCGTCATCCAAAGATATCAGGATTGATGCTGCTGTCACGAAAGCCGAGTCCGATGACGGACCCATTCCAGACGATTCAGGCTCAGATAATGTCGTCAAAGAACTGGAAATCGTTGCATCCAGAGTAGGGGCACTGCTTTTCCGAGCAGTCCCCGATGCCCAGACACTCTTCTTTCTTCTCAGGTCCGCTGTCTTAGCAGAACTGGACCGGGGGCGCATCCTCTGCACCGGGTCCCGGTCGTTGAACGACCCCGCTTTCGTTCTCGACGTGGAAGGCAGACATGCCATGCAGTCCAAGTGGGAGTCTCCACGATGTCCAGTCACCGAATATGGCTAGTGACGTAGTTCTCGTTCCTTCAAGCGTAGGCTTGTGCGCTTTTGATCCATATTGAGTTGAACTCTCTTCTTAAATCTAAAAGTTCTTTTTGAAAAAGACAATTAAGCACAACTCAAAAATATTCCTAGGTACCCCAGAAAAATACAAATGTATACGTATATAAAAGATTGTACAAAATACAATAAATTGGTGTAAATTAGAGCAGATGACTACTATTGTTGACCTGAAAATATGGACAAATTACCAAAATTAACCTAAAATGAATGCGATTAGACAGATAAAATCACAAACACAAACAAAATTATCACAATAAAATTATTCGTTAATTAGGTACGAGTTTTGGAAAAATATCCTAGCTCAAATCCCAAAAATAGCCTTAGACTAACTCACCACAAATATACAAGCTGTATTAGAGCATAAATTGCAGGAGAAACAGGTATACAATTTATACACGTATACAAACCACACAAACCCTAGGAGAAAAAATTTCAGATTTTTGGCCCTAGGGGTGGGGTTTATCTACCTAAAAAAATTGGAAAAAACTAGTGCACTGAACGCGAAGAACTACGGGGGGACCCCAACGAAACTAAAACAAAAATTGACAAAAATTTGAAAAACATTTTACAAAGGGGTTCAGGCAAGAAATCCCTGAGCTGCTGACAGCCTAATGTAGCGGGGCTAGTAAATATTCGTGCCTACTAGCACCGTTACCACGCCCAGACGTAGCGGACGCGGAGTCCGTGGTACAGATGGATAACTGACCGACACCAGGAGACGGTCGGGACAGCCTCGCCAGATAATATACGCAGTAAATAATCCTACCCTAAGGGCAAGATGACTCGTCCTTTCACTCACTCAAAGTAAGACTACCGACCTAGCAGGAGTTCAGAAAGTCTAAACCTAGCTAAATACAGTTTAATAAGGAATAGAAACAACAAGTTATTATTATAACAAGATAATATGGGTTGAACACTCACACAAACAACACTTATACAAATAACTTATAGTTACTGACGGGAGTCAGCCAACGCACCAGTAGCTCCGGGGGAGAGCTATGAGGGGAGAGATAAATTGGGGAGTAATATACAGCAATTGGGGGAATAGAATACCGTATAAATAACACGAGTGTTCAAGGCGACAGAAATAACAATACTGAAGGGGGAAGCGAGGGTTGGGCTGAACCCTCCCACGAGCGCCCCCTAGTGAGAATTTCCCCCAATCACGTAGCTCCCAAGTC
This sequence comes from Trissonchulus latispiculum, assembly GCA_030248195.1. Lineage (NCBI taxonomy): Eukaryota > Metazoa > Nematoda > Enoplea > Enoplida > Ironidae > Trissonchulus > Trissonchulus latispiculum. The sequence continues at coordinate 22,844 of JASAND010015005.1, forward strand.
ACGAGGGGGAGCTACGTGACTTGCAAAGTTCTCCCAACCCAAGGTGATGATGTTATACAAAGCCTGATGGGTAGCTATGCTAGCTACAGCCGCCAGCAACGGAAAGGTTGACCGTGTGTCACCTTGATCCGTTACACTTTTCGATATATTCAGGTTCGATATTTGAAATGTGTAAACAATGGTGATAAAGTTAGAATAATAAAAAATTATAAGCGAAAGAAAGAAGGATGTCACTATACAGCACCTCCGACCCGAAAAATTCGAAAAAATTATAAACTCCTGTATGTTAAGAGGACACTATAGTCACTACTGTTACCGAAAATTAGAAAATTAGACACTCACAACAACTTTTTTGAAAATCCAGGAACCACAATGTACGAAGCTCCGTTATCTTCTGACACGCCGTTGACCCAGGTGGTACTGTAAAATTTGACACATGTAATTTTTGTCTAATTAGGTTTTCAATTTATTGACACGTAGGTATTGCTTTACATTGCTGCATTCATAAATATTTTAAGCTTGTCTTTTTATAGGTTCGGCATATTACGGAACTAACAAATGGCGTATCTCTGATGTTTTGAATACAGTATTGACTAACTTTATGCAAAACGTTCAAAGCCAGTTAAAAATAAGAACCACCATCAATATGACATGCGCTTAAATGAATAAGCAGTGTCTGACAAGCGGAACTGTTTTAATCAGTGCAAAACTGAAGCTGAGAGGCTAACTTACAAGGAGAATTTTCCGTAATATGCGGCATACTCTGCCGAATTCAGGAACACCGGCAAATGCCCATGCATGACAGCGCAATATGTGGCAGCAATCTTAAATTCGACCGTCAGGTCAACATTTTTATAACAAATTCCTTCCAATATTATCCAATCTGGAGGGCACACTAAAAATAAAAGTTGCTACAAAATCTGCTTTCAGGTGTTAAGTTGTTACCACGGGGGTAGTGTTCAGCGGCGATAGTGTTCAGCTGCGGCTTCAGCTTCAGGGCTTGAGAGCAACCGAACCTTAGTAGTATTAGGCTTAGACGAAATTTTTCCACGCTGGTTAGTTTGGTCTGGTAAGAGTGTGGTAGGTTGTAAATTTTTCAGCTGTTTAATTAACAGAATATAACTGCAATTAGGTCATGCAATTAAAAACAGTTCCACAACATTATAGCATGTTTTCTGCACTTTCCAATGACATTCCAATTTTTATAAATGTTAAGTGTGGGAGAGAATCTAGGGGTGATTTGAAAGGATTTGGCTTTGATTCAGCTGTTGATTCGGTTCCGACCGTTAAATAAGAGTGATAACCGCAGAATGACTGGCCAATCTGGCCAGTAGCCTCAGCCAATCAGAAATCGAAGTTGACTTTAGTGCGTAAGAGTGATAACCGCAGAATGACTGGCCAATCTGGCCAGTAGCCTCAGCCAATCAGAAATCGAAGTAGACTTTAGTGCGTAAGAGTGATAACCGCAGAATGACTGGCCAATCTGGCCAGTAGCCTCAGCCAATCAGAAATCGAAGTTGACTTTAGTGCGTAAGAGTGACAACCGCAGAATGACTGGCCAATCTGTCCAGTAGCCTCAGCCAATCAGAAATCGAAGTAGACTTTAGTGCGTAAGAGTGACAACCGCAGAATGACTGGCCAATCTGGCCAGTAGCCTCAGCCAATCAGAAATCGAAGTAGACTTTAGTGCGTAAGAGTGATAACCGCAGAATGACTGGCCAATCTGGCCAGTAGCCTCAGCCAATCAGAAATCGAAGTAGACTTTAGTGCGTAAGAGTGATAACCGCAGAATGACTGGCCAATCTGGCCAGTAGCCTCAGCCAATCAGAAATCGAAGTAGACTTTAGTGCGTAAGAGTGACAACCGCAGAATAACTGGCCAATCTGGCCAATAGCCTCAGCCAATCAGAAATCGAAGTTGACTTTAGTGCGTAAGAGTGACAACCGCAGAATGACTGGCCAATCTGTCCAGTAGCCTCAGCCAATCAGAAATCGAAGTAGACTTTAGTGCGTAAGAGTGACAACCGCAGAATGACTGGCCAATCTGGCCAGTAGCCTCAGCCAATCAGAAATCGAAGTAGACTTTAGTGCGTAAGAGTGATAACCGCAGAATGACTGGCCAATCTGGCCAGTAGCCTCAGCCAATCAGAAATCGAAGTAGACTTTAGTGCGTAAGAGTGATAACCGCAGAATGACTGGCCAATCTGGCCAGTAGCCTCAGCCAATCAGAAATCGAAGTAGACTTTAGTGCGTAAGAGTGACAACCGCAGAATAACTGGCCAATCTGGCCAGTAGCCTCAGCCAATCAGAAATCGAAGTTGACTTTAGTGCGTAAGAGTGATAACCGCAGAATGACTGGCCAATCTGGCCAGTAGCCTCAGCCAATCAGAAATCGAAGTAGACTTTAGTGCGTAAGAGTGATAACCGCAGAATGACTGGCCAATCTGGCCAGTAGCCTCAGCCAATCAGAAATCGAAGTAGACTTTAGTGCGTAGAGAAGAGATAGCAACGAGATGACGCAGAATGACTGGCCAATCTGGCCAGTAGCCTCAAGCCAATCAGAAATCGAAGTAGACTTTAGTGCGTAAGAGTGACAACGAGCAGAATGACTGGCCAATCTGGCCAGTAGCCTCAGCCAATCAGAAATCGAAGTAGACTTTAGTGCGTAAGAGTGATAACCGCAGAATGACTGGCCAATCTGGCCAGTAGCCTCAGCCAATCAGAAATCGAAGTAGACTTTAGTGCGTAAGAGTGATAACCGCAGAATGACTGGCCAATCTGGCCAGTAGCCTCAGCCAATCAGAAATCGAAGTAGACTTTAGTGCGTAAGAGTGATAACCGCAGAATGACTGGCCAATCTGGCCAGTAGCCTCAGCCAATCAGAAATCGAAGTAGACTTTAGTGCGTAAGAGTGATAACCGCAGAATGACTGGCCAATCTGGCCAGTAGCCTCAGCCAATCAGAAATCGAAGTAGACTTTACTGCGTAAGAGTGATAACCGCAGAATGATGGCCAATCTGGCCAGTAGCCTCAGCCAATCAGAAATCGAAGTAGACTTTAGTGCGTAAGAGTGATAACCGCAGAATGACTGGCCAATCTGGCCAGTAGCCTCAGCCAATCAGAAATCGAAGTAGACTTTAGTGCGTAAGAGTGATAACCGCAGAATGACTGGCCAATCTGGCCAGTAGCCTCAGCCAATCAGAAATCGAAGTAGACTTTAGTGCGTAAGAGTGATAACCGCAGAATGACTGGCCAATCTATCCAGTAGCCTCAGCCAATCAGAAATCGAAGTAGACTTTAGTGCGTAAGAGTGATGACCGCAGAATGACTGGCCAATCTGGCCAGTAGCCTCAGCCAATCAGAAATCGAAGTAGACTTTAGTGCGTAAGACTGATAACCGCAGAATGACTGGCCAATATGGCCAGTAGCCTCAGCCAATCAGAAATCGAAGTAGACTTTAGTGCGTAAGAGTGATAACCGCAGAATGACTGGCCAATCTGGCCAGTAGCCTCAGCCAATCAGAAATCGAAGTAGACTTTAGTGCGGTCAAATGTCTCATTTCCAGGCACGTTACCAACCAGTCGATTTCAACTCTCCAGTCAGACAGACTCTGTTATCTAAACCGCATCCCGCGCGCTCACAGCCCCTCTGAACTCAATCTCAAAAGAAGCGAGAGAACAGTTCTTTCCAAACTCAGGGTTGGCGGGTTTACCCCGTTACTAAACTGCTTTTTGCACCATATCGGGGCAGGAGCGGATCCTTACTGCAGGTTCTGTCCAGGCCAAGAAGACACCCTGCAACACCTCATCTCAGGTGCCGTCAGGCTGACAGGGCCCGTATCCTCCACCTGTGCTCATTCCCTCAGCCCAAGCCCTCTGGGATAGGCCCCTGTAGGTCCTAGCCTTTCTTCGGGACTGCGGACGGCTCCACCCTGGTGGGACTGTCCGAGTCGATTGACTTTGGTTAAGTGGCCGGAAGCAGCGACAACAACAACAACAACAACAGGTAAGAGTGATTTTAAAACTACTAAAAGGTTTGGGAACAAGATTATATAGTTTCGTAATATAAAGTCAGTTACTGTTTGCTTGTGTTTCTGTGAGTTGACAGATTCATATCAGTTTGCTTTGTCATAAGCTGGATGTATTAACGTCTGCATTAACTTAAGAATTTTGAGTTTGTTTTACATATCGTTCTAATTAATTCTTGTACAAATAAAATGTTCAAGATTTTTATACTAACTTAGCTATTGTGTTCGGTTTATTTAAAGCGAGATCGAGCACTGGTCTTAAAAGTCTACTGTTGACGTAGTTAAGAATCAGACTTGAGAACCGGGTGAACATTTAATCACATACGGAGGCCCCTTGTAGGTGAACACCGAGGTGAAAGCGTTAGTGTGTGATCAGCCCGCTGTTAGGTAATAGGTTTGGATCATAACAGAGTGCTCAGCGAGCTTGCCTGAATACTCGCCCCAACAGAGAAGGGCAACGCAAAACCGAATTGTGACAAGCTCGGAAATAGAAAAGCCTCAGAACGGAAACAAAAATGCAGATGGAACCATTATGTACTGTTTTAACACTGGTCATCATTATTAACTCATCGGGGTGGTTTACTAAAGATCGCACAACACCTTAAAATTTTTTGTTAGAAAAGATAAATGTTTGATGTGAGGCAATAATAGTAAGCAGTGGTGTTAATTGAAAATTTGTATTATCTGGGTCAAAACGATACAACCAGCCTATAAACTTTTATGACATAAATGCTAATTTTCATCCTTAAAGAATCTTCACATCATTCTAAGTTTTAGCAGCAAAGAAGCTGTGTACAGTTTTTAATTACTTTAACCTTAGTTAAGGTTGTTTTAAAGAAAATCACCAATAAAATTCATACCGTAAGCCTAAGGCTAATTAACGAATCAGCGGGCAGACACACGTCTCGTCTACATATTTGAAAACATGTAAACAGTTTCAAGGTTCCCGACAGTTTCGGAAGGAGGTTCACGAGTTAACGACCCGAGCATGCTTAGCATGTTAGTACATAGTAGTGCATAAGTTCCATACTCCTGTTCTATTATGTACTCTTGATCTCACACGACTGCATCCAAGCTGTGTAGTTCAAAAATGTTCACCGTAGCACTACAGCTCAACACAACTTTTTATTTAACCTAATTGTCGTTTTACAACATCAGTGGTTTTCACTGTCCACAAAACTAAATCGACTACCTGAATTTTGATAGGGACACCTGTTCTCGGCCAGACTTGTTTTCAGAGAGCTCGTAACTGGTTCACTGTTGGGTTGTCCAGGGTCTGAAATTTACACAGTCATACATTTGCAAAACAGAACACGACTTAAAGCAGAGTGGCTATACAAATTTATAGTTACTGTGTGTTATTTATTAAAGTATCAGCTGTAAACTGCCCAAAAGGATAGCGCTATACCTGAAGGAAGCTGTCTTAGAGAAAAGTGTATAAGAAAACCACTAAAAGGGGATCATTTTGTCATTGAGCCATTTAGATATCAGTATTTAAACATTTATTGATTCAAACTTACGAAGATGCACCCAATGTTCTCAATCCATTGGCAGCAACCTTGACTTGAAGAAAAAAGTGTTTTAAAATCATTAATTTATAGCCATATTCTGAGAAGCACGATGCTGAACGATACTTTCGATTGAAGTTGCCTATTACTTGATGTTTCCAAATGCAAGTCCTCAAACTGCGTCTAAGTTTCCTAAATTTTAAGTAGCGAAAGACCCAAATCAGCTGTTACACCAGTGTCTTTGAAGAAGAAAACTTTGGAAAACACATCGGCTGCTTTCAAAATCATTTTTGGAAGTATATGAATTATCGTTTTCTTTCTACATCCAACGCAAAGAACGTGTGTAAGAACTATCCGTAGGAACTAAAATGCACTCTAGCTAAATAAAATTACCTCTAGCTAGTGCAGTGCCCGTCTTACGTCTAATGCACTACACCAGCCAACTTGCTGTTATCAAGCTCATGAATTGAATCACAATTCGTGGATTGCGCAATAAGATTAGACAGACACTGCTTTACTTGGAACATAAACAGTTTCATTTTTGAGCGTCGAACATCAAAAAGGAGTTGTTCGACAACCGACCGCTGCTAATATGATTTGGTGCAAATTCAATTTTGTATTGTACTGTATAAGGTTTCTGTGAGCAGTATTTCACTAATCGATAATAGCTGCGGAGGATTTTAGAAACAAATAACGCCACGAGGTATTTTTAAATTTTAAAAAATGTGTTCACTAATGTGCATTGAAGCTTCTCCACTATATTTAGTTTGAATTTTTCTAAAAGATAATATGCTTCTACACTCTACTGCATCTGTCAAATAAATTTTGCAACGGCGAGTAAACAGAAATCAAAGTGACACCACGACTGAGGTCCAATGGTGTGCAGGGATACAGGATGTTGTGCTACCCAAATCTGATTTGGTCCACTTAGTTATCAAGATGCGCAGACGTACAGGGTGTTGTGCTACCCCCATGTGACTTTGGCAAGTGACTGCCCAGTGTCAGTCTGTCCAAAACTGCGCAGTGGGGACAATTCCGTCCAGTGGGATGGATTATGTGAGCTGCTGTTGGATTTTGTCAAGTGTAGTGCGACAGTTCCACTTGGATTCGGAAGCAGTCTACTGGGTTCGGACACGAACACGGACATGCTTGGACACGGATTGTTGCTAGTGGCACAAGCACGGAAAACGTACACAGCAGATGCAGAACCGAAGCATGCTTATGGGATATGAGCGATCACTGTTTAATAATAGAATGTTGTACATCTTGGTAATAATGGTAAAACCCGTAACGGTAAGCTTCAAGCAGACTCAGTGGTGAACAGTATGAAATGGAAGTATGTAGCACTATATATACAGAACAAGTATCTACTCTTGCTTTCACGTATAGATGTATTACTCTTTTGTTTCCATTTACGTACCCTCACAAACACACAATCTCTGGTCGTATTTATATATTGTGTCCATGGAGCAAGTATAAGCGGACAAACCGGGTGTGCCGTAACCAGAACAATAAATCTTCCCAGTTGGATAAATTGCAAGTGCGGGTCCCTTAAACTGTGTATCTGCTGGTGTCCCTGTGTTGCAGCATACGCCTCGTTCAAGAATAAACTGTTGCATAATAGCTCCAACAATGTGGAAATCTTCTCGTATGGGTTCATCCACGCAGGTGCGGCCTTCTGTAGTGCAAACATCCAAACAGTTTTGTCCAGTTTCCCCCAAAACATATAGAAGTCCGTTGTGGCTAAGGGTTCTACACATGCCTAAACATTTTTAATAAAATGAGTTACGTCAGGCTGAGGCTATAAATGTTCACTGTTAACGGTAATATTCAACGCCAGTAATCCAGTACCATTTACGTTTTGAGTTTATTATTGTTTCACATCTAAGGGCCTTTTCATAAAGAGCTTAGACGGCTTAGCTTAAGCGGCCTAGCTTAAAAGACTAAAATGGTTTAAAAATTCCTTTTCATAAATAATCGGCTTAAACGGCCGTTATACGCTGTTTAAGCGACCACTCTTTTCCTAAATAAATTCACTTTTAAGCTAAGAAGTCGTTTAAGCGTTTTTTTTATGAAATGGCCCTTAGTTAATTCAGACATCAAATCTCATTTCATGTGACCACCAAATTTAAGCGCATATTCATGAGTAACAAATTTAATGTGACATATAAATTCAGTTTGTGTTGAAAGTAGAGGCTTTTGCGCGTACATCTCAGCACACCAACTTTCAGAATTACCTTTAAACACAGCAGTGGAAAAAAACAGCCAAACCATTAAACTCCTCCATTCCATCATTCTGAAAGGTATAAACTGTTGACACATATTTTTGGATTAGCAAACGATTGAAAACTATAAAAGAACTCCTGGGGCCGGTTTCATAAAAATGTTCTCGAGTTCTCGAGTGTAGTAGCTAAACTACGCTGGAAGTTTTCGAGACCCGCAAGTTGTATTGAAAGTCACGCTGAAGAAGTTCTCGAGTTATCGAGTCAAGTTCTCTGGTCGATTTCGACCAGAGAAAATTTCGCCAACTTGAGACTTACTCGAGAAATTTTTGAAAATCTAAATTTGTAAATTTTTCTTTCTCTTTCAATAACTTCTGTAATTGACGCAATAAATCACCATAAAATTTTCCGTAGACTTTTACATATAATTTTTAATTGAGAAGAGGCTTTTGTCACTGAAGACAGACTACTCGAGAACTCGAGAACTTGAGAACTCGAGACGGTCTTTTATGAAACTGGCCCCTGGATTTGCATTGTGATACGTGCATATTGTTAAGAATGAAACCAAGACTGCATAATTGCACTATATATAAGAAAAAGAGTAAGCCACTAGAGGGCGCCTCTACTTAGCATCGCGTAACGGTGTTCCGCACACAATATGCGAATGTTCCCCCGTTTGGTGGGGGGTCGCTCTGTTCGACAAAGCATACCCCCCTCCGTTTGGTGGAGGGGGGGGGGGGTAGCCAACGGGCAATCAGTCTGTAGAGAGCCCCTCCCCGTTTGGGGGGGGGGGGAGACCAGAGGATTACGGAAGTTTCTAGTTATTTCCAAAATGGGTCCCCGTTTAGTGGGGGGGGGGTATGCAAAAGGGTCCCCGTTTGGTGGGGCGGTACGCAAAAGGGTTCCCGTTTGGGGAGTTCACCAACAGCAAATCAGATTCAGCCAAACTTAGCCTGATTTGACGCCAGCCCCCAAACCGGGACCCTCCTCAGCCTACCCCCCCCCCCCACCAAACGGGGACCCCTTTTGGCTACCCCCCCCCCCTCCAAACTGGGACCTGTTTTTGCTACCCCCCACCAAGCGGGGAGGGGGTATGCTTGTCGATGCCCCCACCAAACAGGGGAACATTCGCGTACTGTGGTCGGAGCACAGTTACGCAATGTCACGAAGAGGAGCCCTCTAGGGGCTTACTCTTCTACTTATATATAGTGCAATTATGCACTCTTGATGAAACGTAAGCGGACAACAACACCTTGATGTTTATTAAACTTGTTTAGCAACTATTGCCAAATCGTTTTTATTCTATGTTTTGGTATATTCTTTTCTACAGCTAAATGTTGGTTTGGTCTGGGGTGCGTTGCAAAAGATTCTCCTAAGTATCCTTCTAAGAGAGTACTTAGGAGGATGCCTGGGAGCTGTCTAGGAGGAGGTTAGGAGACCTCCTAAACCAGTTTCAAAAAAATTCTCCTAAGTTTAGCTGACGTTGCTGCTAAATTCAGGCAACTTAGGAGAAAAGTTAGGAGTGGTGGATAGCACTCCTTGCTTAGGAGAATCTCTTCTGAAACCCAATTCTCCTAAGTGCGCACCTAAGCTGAACTTAGGAGCGCTCCTAGGCTTAGGAGAATCTTTTGCAACGCGGCCCTGGCTGATACCAATAATTGAGCTGCTAGGAGGAAATAAACCGCGGTACACGAAGTCAACTTAATTTCCAATAGCGGTAAGTAGAAGTTGCAAAACTAAGGCGGCTCCGAAAGTAGTTGGGCAATGGGCAAGCAATGTCTCAATCCTCGCTTCATGTTAATATGACACATGCGACATACACAAGCAAGGATTAGGAGTAATTGCAATGGCATGCCAATTGTTATAATAAATACCGACCTTTTAGAAGACGTTCTCACTGAAAATGTTTTACATAATTTTAAATAAAATAGAAGCTTGTTATTAGCTCAATATCAACATTATTTTGTTCTTACTGATTGATTGTCGACAACATTTTTATACGGCACTTCATGGAACAATAGTTTTTATGCAATAGTTCGATTCCTTTGATCACAATCCTAGTATTGAATCCACCCAATCAATAAAATACGGCACAAAATTTGTTGCGGTGACAAATAAGCAGCGGCGGTGGTCCATATAAATTTCCAACGAAGTGACATTTGCTAGCCTTAAACTTTCTCAATCGGATTTTCCGCTGCTGCAAGTTAGTTAAGGGGGGGGGGCTGGGAACGGGTTGGCACAATTATTTTTTATTATTTTTTTCGCTATTTTCGCACATCGCAAGCCAACATATCAAAGTAAATAAGTTTAGGGTGGGCAACAATATATCTCATACACCGTTTTAGACAGGACGTCAAAGTCCCAATTTTTGGTGCAAAAATGGGTTTTTCAAAAAGGATTTTTCAGCTCTGGTAGATTAATGGCTTTGACCGATTTTGAAACTTTTTGCCTCGTATGTTTACTGTTACTAGTACTAAATATTAAAAGTATTCCGGCTTTCGAACGTTGTTTCCTTCTTCAGCAATAACAGGTCAAAGTTTGAAAATTGGCAAAAAGTTGCGAGGTGACCGTGTGCCGTTTTTGATGTAATAAAATTGGCAGTGCCTAGCCTACCCCAGCTTTTTACTATAGTTATTTGACGCTGATAGGGGGCAAACTGTGGCTAAGCTTCCAGAGCTTATCTTTTTCGGTTAGCGTGCTAGCTCACTTTTTGTTAAGAACTACCCTATATTTTTAGGCTGATTGTCTCAGGAGACGCTGTCGCCTATTGCCACCCTTCCGAGATAGCTACCTGTGTGAGTGATATAGGATTTTAATAGGCTTCTTCTTGAAGACCGTCCTAAACCTAGCTAGACTAGACTATCATCTTAACACGCCGTGCTTCCTTGTAAATTATTTTGAACATTGAAATTTTTAAAAAGCGTCACCAGAGACACTCACCTGAAAAGCTAGCTAAGCGCCGTAAAAATGGGGTCAAAACAGTGCCTATAAGGGTTATTTGACCTCCTGGGAATCCGAATATAAAATCCGTCTTTCGATATGACGCTTCATTCGTTCATTATATGCTGTGGAAATTACGCTCGTCGCAGTAATTAAATGATTAAATAGACTGAAGCTTGAAGGTCCGTGAGTGTGCGCATGTCCGAATAATCCAAGTCCGCTTACCCTAACCTACTGCAAAAGTCGACGGCAATCTAAAAAGTACCGCGAGTTTACTTTTATAACAAAGTTGTGAAATTAACAACAAACCGAATGTTCACATCCAGAAAAGAAGGGAAATTCAAAGCAAATAGCTCACCCAAATAAGAAAAATCAAAACAATAGCATAAATCGGGGCCAAAACATACAAAGACCGAAGTCCGGGCAAACCCCAAACTGGACGGGTGATTCGAATCGAAGTAGAGAGACGAGAGAGAAAAAGAGACACCCGACCTCCCAGTAAGCGCGTAATCATTAGACTGACTTCTTTTGAGCGCTTAGACTAGAATTTTAAGAATTAGCTAAGGAACCGAGGTTCCCACACAAGAGTACAATTTTCATTTACTGTTCGTAAAGATAGCGCTGCATTTTAGATGAATTTAGACGAAAATCAAAGGAAATATCGGAAAATACTTCACAGATTACCCCCTCTTTTGAAACGCGCACCGTCGCCGCGGCCTCCGGGCAAAATTAGTAATAAAAATGATGGTTAGCCTACGTAACTTAGGTACTAGTAAAGATAAAACGTCGTTTTAGAAAAGCAGAAAGATTTAAAACTGTATCTCACTCGAGCCCCTGGCTTTGCCAAATGTTAGGGGTTTGTTTTCGAGACACAGGTAAAACTACTTCGGCACGTGCCGGGACAAAACATAAACATTTATAGAGTACATGGACTCAACACAAAGAAGACAAATAACCCTTCAGCCGCGACGGGAGCGCAGGTTCCGAAAGGGAGAGTAACCCGAAAAATTTGCAAAACATGGGGAAACTCAATTCAGAAACATCACAAATATAAGAACCCAAAACTATACATTTCTAAGTACAAAACTATACCGTATTTCTACACATTACTATGCAAGAGAGAGAAATAGAAATTTAAACCCAGCTATAGATGAAAAATATAGTATATAGAGATGCTTCGGGGGAGGCTACTCCAACGGAAAATTTATAGAAAGTTATGAGAAATTTCGGGAAAATAGCAAAATGTCATAATCATATACAATCCAGGGAAGCCTCTTCCGGAGTAAACATATTATGCGCGAATCTGTATAAATGCCAAGAATAAGGCTGCACGACGTAAAGCATATACATATTAAATTTTAGCTGCACCGAGAATGGCAAAATGGAAGGCAAAAATGGCAGTACAAATTATGACGAATAAACCCGCGGTACACTTGTAAAATCAAAAACAAAAACAAAGAGAAAAGAAAAAAAAACGACATGTTATAGGACGGACTAGCCGAACTAGAGGGCAGCCTTTTGGAAAGAATCTCTAAAGAGAATATAGAAATGGAGTAGAAATTTGAAGAAGTCATGTAGAAATTTGAAAGGTAATAATCGAACGAAAATCCCCATTAAATATATCCCAAATGAATTCCCCTCAACTATTAAAAGCTGCCAAACAAAATATATAGTCGTATATACGGAATGAAAAAACACAACACTATTTAGAAAACGAAGGGAATGGGGAAGGGGGGGCGGACAAGAGTAGGGGACAACCGGAATACACAAAATCACAACAATGACAGATGTAATAAAGTTCACAGTTTATAGGCCAGGGGAGGCTGCCCCGCTCCAGCCCAAGCACCAATCACCGGCCAATCAAGACTATCCAGGCCCACAAATCACCAAGTACCGGGCCAAC
>JASAND010015006.1:0-29534 GCA_030248195.1 Trissonchulus latispiculum
AAATTTTGGGACAACGACGTTTACGTGATAATAAAAAAGGACACGAGCAAACAAAGACATGGTCAACGTTTGAAATTGCTACCTGATATGAAAACCCTGAAACTTTGTAGGAGTTATCAGACAGATAGCTGACGATCGGCAACTGCTTCCACAGATACTGATGTTGTAGATACGTCCGTAGATAAGGATATTCTAGCTACTGATGATGATATTGTCGTACGTAAATGTGTACTAAAACCCACTGAAACCGACCAAGTGCCTAATACTAATACTGTAAATGAACATCAAGACGATGACATTCAAGTTGTTAATAAAGAACTTAATATGGTGCAACGAAAAGAGTTGCCTACGGAAACGTGAACGGAAGAGACCAAAGTACATCAAACTCAACCATGTCAAGTTATGTCTACTACCATACACTTTACTCCTTCGGTTGCCTGCACCTCAGCTCCAATTACCTATCAACCGAAGCTCCCTTTCTTCCCCTTCCCCAAATCAAAATTATAATGATTGTATTTTGTCAAAGAAAGTTTCATATGACTAAAATTATATATGCACTTTGTAATTTAGGACAAATTAATTGTATATTCTGCGCTTTCCTTCTAAATTCTGGAATTTTCATGGCCAAAAGAGTTCACTCCGGCTGGAGTGATGAGGAAAGTTCTGCGCCTAAAGTCAGAACATATGATGTAGCGCCAAATCCTGCTCAAAGACAGGCCATTGCAAATCAGAGAAGAAATGCCAAAAGGAAAGACAGGGCGCAGGGAAAGCCGCAGAAAAGGAAATCTCAAGGATGGGAAGAAGATTTTCAGTCAGATTATGCTGTCGAGTCATTTCAACTGACGCCTACTCAGACTTAGATAGAGGAACAGCGGAGACCACTGGAAACCTTGGAGAAAGCAGAAAACCTTTATTTGGTTCAGACTCGACCAGTTACGTTGACATCATATTTAGTGGACGAAATTGCCAGTAGGTGGAATCCAAACAGCTATACGTTTTCCTGGGGGCGGGGGGGGGGGGCGGGGCCCGCGGGGGGGGGCGGGGGGGGGGGGGGGGGGGGGGGGGGGGGGGGGGGGGGGGGGGGGGGGGGGGGGGGGGGGGGGGGGGGGGGGGGGGGGGGGGTGGGGGGGGGGGGGCGGGGGGCGGGGGGGGGGGGGGGGGGGGGGGGGGGGGGGGGGGGGGGGGGGGGGGGAATTTTCGGAAGGTAGTATGTATGACATCGCTCAGGTGACAACATCGATTCCAGGAGTAGTCCCAGAAAGGATCCTGAGAAGGCAATGGGCAATTACTGAGATGTGTGAAAAACAGCGAATTAAATCCATCTTCTCCTTCCTAGATCTTTTGAAGTGTATTCCTATTTTGAAGGAGATGATCCAAGGTCGGTACATTGTGATGGATCTGGAAGGAATTAGGCATGCTGCCTTTGGTCAAGAACAAGAAAATGTGGGTGCTATTCAGTTAGCCGGACCAATTGTGTTTGACAATGAACAGCCTAAGCCTAAGCAAAAGATTGTAGTTTGGCTCAGTGCCATTATGGCTACAACTCTGGATTTCCAAGTTCATAAAGACAAATTTACCTTGGGAGATAAATAGTGAAGATTAGCTACAATCATGCAGAATGAAAGACCGCTTTCGCTTTTCTTCATAGTGAAAATTTCACAAATAATAGGCTTAAATGGCTTGAAAGGGCTTAGCTTAAATGGCTTAAAAATCTTTTTCATAAATAATCGGCTTAACCGGTATAAACGGCTTAAATTAAGCCGTTTAAGCTAAGCCGTTTAAGCCGCCTGAGCCGTTTAAGCCGTTTAAGGGGGGGGGGTCGCGATTTTTCGACCATCTCCGATTTTTCTCATTTTCACATATTTTGTAGTCCTCATGGGTCCCCAAAACAAGACAAGTGCGTTTGTTGCAAAACTTTTCCTATCATTCACAATAGCCCTCCAACGGTGACCCCGACATGTGTTAAACATAGGAAAATGAAAAAGTTAGGAAAATTTTTCTGCTACCAAAAGTTTGAGCGCTGTGTAAGAGCAAATCGGCTACAACTCGCTGTAAAACCTAATTTGGACTAGGTAGAATGCTAATATCTATACGACGTTATTTCCTGTAGGGCCGCTGGTTTTATACGAATTTTCAAAGTTCGGGAAAAGCGGTTTTTGCTCAAAATCGCTCTGCAAATGTGTAGGTCATTGAACGTTTTGTCCTGTCCTGAACTAACCCTTTGGTGTAGAAACTTCGCGTTTAGATATTAGCACAGTATATTGCTAGAGCTTTATTTTGCATATAATCAATCCCTGTTAGGGCTTTTCAGTAGCTCATAGTTTTGGTAGCAGAAATTTCATTTTTCTTCAAAAATCGTCATTTTTCGATAATTTCATGTTTGCTGCCTCATAAGTCAGTCAAATCTTAAGGTATCTCAATTAAATTTGGCATGCTAATAGGCTGGCATAAAACCTACCTGTATGTAAAGTTTCATGCCAATAGCCTGTGTTTATCTCTGGTGACATACTACGATAGCATGGCGGACACCTGTGGGCAAAAAATGTCAAATTTTCAAGTTTTTCAAATATAGCCATATTTTATATCAAATTGAAGCTCTCGATGTCCTGAACATTTTATCTTCTTGCACCAAGTCTCTACAATGCAGTATGAGAAAGTTAGAGGGAGTTAAAGTTTGAAGCAAATGACAGCCGGAATAAGCTTTACCAAACCGTCCAAACGCCCTGTCTCGCTCGTTGCTTGGCTTGTCACTGCAATTTATGCGGTAATAAACACTTACAGGTAAAGGCTTTAAATTGATGTATTTGTCATGCCACAGTCTCTTGTCATCCTATGTGTACGCGACTTCGAAGCCCTCAGCGAGGCATACTAACGTAAATACTAAATTGTATGGATTTGAACTGCAATATCTCTAGACTGGATTGACCCTGGACTCTAAAAATTTGTCTTGTTTTTGGGCACATATGGGGGTATATAATACCCAAAAATGAGCGAAATCGGTGACTATAAAATTTGGTACCTGGCGACCCCCCCCTTAAGCCATTTAAGCCAACTATTTATGAAAAGGATTTTTTCAGCCGTTTAAGCCTTTTAAGCTAAGCCGTTTAAGCTAAGCCGTTTAAGGGGGGGGGTGGGTCACTTTGGTCAAAAATCGATAATCACGGATTTCGCTCATTTTCACACATAATATGCCCCCATATGTTCTCAAAAATAACATAGAATATTAGCGTTCGAAATCAAACTGTGACAGAGTTATTCAGGTACAAAGCCGGAAAACTTGAAAATTCCGGTGATGAGCCCTGCAAGGTCAGGTGGAGACCAAACGCGACCGAAAACAGGATTAACCGATACACCAAATTAAAGCCTTTACTAAGGCAATATTAAAGTGCAGAAGTGGCTGAAGGCCAGCTATCCAGGCGTTCATAATGCTTGCTTGAGTGCTGCACTGACCTAACCTTGCAGGACTGTCCAGTATGACTTTAACTCGTTTTATCTTGCACAGACAACATTTTAGACCCATGGTTCTATGAGAAAAGTTGCTCCTCATTCCATTAGCTATCGATACCCATTTGGCCTATATTTGGAAAAATTTTAAAATTGACATTTTTCACCTATAAAGATAAAAGGTGCCGCCACAGCAGCATGTTCAATATTGGCGCATTTGTTTTGGCCACATTATGTGACAGACATAGATATATTAATTAATCTGCCAACTTTGGTGATTTTTTACCACATCATGAGTGAGAAATTATCAAAGGAATGTGAAAATTATGAAAAATGGCCATTTTTAGCAAAATTTGCTGTTTTTGTGGCAAGTTTTTTGAGCTTACTGTAGATGATAGAAACATGCGAGTACTTTCATAAGACGTGCTTTTATGCGTAGAGTGCAGCTATCTATTGGCCGTTTCTGTATCTCTTGCCAATCGCTCAGGACAAGCAAAAGAGTACCGTAGGTCCTGTTTTTCATGGTCCAAAAATGGCCGATTTTCCAAAATTCTGACTTTAAAAATTCGCCAAAAATCCAATACTGAACAGAATCGCTTCAGAGGAGATAGCTGCACTCTACAATATGTCCTTAATGGTTCTGAAAAGGTTGCAGAGTTCTGACTCTTATACAGCGAAAAAATTTTCATTTTCCTATGTTTAACACATGTCGAGGTCAGCTTTGAGGGCTTGTACAGAACGATAGAAGCAATATTTCGCAAAACGCTCTTGTCTTGTTTCGCAAACCCATGGGTACTAGAAAATATGTGAAAATGAGCAAAATCGGAGATGGTCGAAAAATCGGCAAAAAAGTGACCCCCCCCCTTAAGCTTTTTACGAAAAGGCCCTTAGACTGCAATTTTCCTCCAATGTACCTTCAATTGTACTGAGTAGCGCTCAACGGAATCAGTATCGGATCAGGCAAGTCAATATCAATCTCTACTGGCTAATCTACTGGACAACTGGATTACTGCTTCTGCAGACACTGGCTCATCAATTCGCTCAAAGCTTCACTGGATCAGAATACTGAGGATCCAAATCCGGCAGGAATGACCTTCGACAAACCTGAATCAAATGGGTTAAAACCCATTAGTTCAGAATACAAGTGCGGGAATCGAACCCAGCAACTATTACTCACTTTTAAGGCTTTCAGAGATGAAAATTTGAAGTTTAGTCAAGTCTGACTGAGATTTTTGTTGAGAACCAGAAATAACACACTTTGACCGCTTTTGTGGGATAAAATGTGATGAATTATGCGTTATTGGCTTAGTACAGGTAAAATTTCACCGAATATGAGTTTTTGGGCTATTTCCTTCATTTGAATGCAGGAAATCGCTGATTCAACATGTATTCTTTTACAGTTATATTCAGTCTGCCCATAACTAGGTTTGAGGCCTCAAGGCTTTTCTGCCAGTTAGGGCCTTTGCGGCAGGAAAGCACCTGTTTCCTGTATAACGAGTTTACAAGAGTAGAAACGCGTATTCGCAAAATCATTCTTTTTTGATTCATTAGAAGATGGTTTTGTTGTGATTCTCAATTCTTACGTAATTACACAGTTTTAATACTTTAATTAACTATTATTTATGCTATTTTAGGTTTACTTGATATATACTTACGTAAAGATAATCACCGTATATGCCATTAGACCCCATAATTGCTTGTCTGCATTGATTAACAAGTATGATTCGATGCTGATAGCCCGACTTGACTAGGATTTTCGAAGGAAAACGTTTATCCTTAGGAGTAACTGGTTGATATAAAAAGTCTAAGTTGTAGAGATAATATACGTCGTAAAAATACAAGTTACAGCAAAATTAATTGCCCCGTTAGCGAGAACGAGCGAGGGCAAGAACAACTGTTTTGACATAATTCCTGCAATTTGATTAAAACTAACTTTTACCTTTTGTGCTAAAGCCTGACAAAAAGCATGAACTATTTTGCAATGCACTACAAGAAATACTAGCTCAAGATGAATTTGGCTGTTTTAATAATAAGTTTTGAGTATAGGCATAACTGGCACAGATCTAGCTAATAAATGAATACAGTTACGAAACAGTGGACAGACTTAACTGATTTATATTATACGTTTCGGGACAAAATTTGGCTCTAAACAGATAGAACAAACCAGCACGAAGTCCTTCAGTTGCGATTCGTCCACTCCCTTCTATACCAATACCTACGAGGACGAATCGAGGACCACCTGGTAGTATCAGCTTATCCTGGGGGTCCCCGTGACCCTGGACTAGATTAACTGACTAATTTGCAGAATTGCTTCCTTCCTCAGAATTGCCCATAAAAGAAATTTTGCGGGAAACTTCAACTTCTCAAGTTTGGAAAAGTTTTAACTTGAATTTTGACGAAAGCCGGCGAGTAATAATTGCTAGGCAATTATTACTAGCAACAAGGAATAATCGATTAAACTAAATACACATCTGATTAAATCTACGAAAACTGAGGAAGTCGGCCATTCCTCTTAAACGACTGCTTAACAATTAATTAAATCAAACGTAGAACGACTCACGTTTAAAAGATTGGCTTTTAAAACACCCTATATTTTTAGTGCCTAATTGTTTTAGTGCCGACCTAACGCTGAAATATAACATAATACTGACTATGAAAATTTTAAGACATTACAGAGCTTTTGCGAAAACATGCCCGGCAACTCCTAGTTGCCGCTGTGGGGAATTAATTCTTCTAACTAGCTTATTAATTTCAGAGCCATAATTAAGGGTCTTTCTAACTCAGAATCGGAGGTTTGGGGCCCACTCATAATCCCATGAAAACTACAAAAAATAACCCCAAAAGTGACGAAGCTGAAATTTTGGGGACCGAGCTGACAGTTTTGCTGACAGCTCGGTGACAGGTCATTAGGGAACTTGGGGTGGAATTTTTTTATTTTAGAGCAAAGCTTCTAGAAAGTTCTAGAACTTTCTAGAAGCTTGCTATTGTTTGCACAGGGCCTGCAGCGGCTGGTTGAGCCAGCTGGGCCATTACGGACCAAAACTAATGAGATTTGCGAATTATTGCCCCCAACTGACACATTTTTGATGGATTTTGGGTGCTGAAATTCTGCAAAATTTTGCGAAACTTTGGTTGACATGTAAACGTAACCAAAGGGGAAATGTCACAAATTTTGGCTTTTGTTTCCGGATTTTACGCAATCTACGTAAATTCCAAGGACATAAAATGAGAATCTTCATATTCTATGTATTTGACTAGACATATCTGACTAATTTTCGTAGTAATTTTAATTATGGGGAATTAATTAAGCCCCCTCCGAACTTTGCGTGTGTGTAAAATGTGTGTCTTATTTTCTTCTATTGAGGCGAATTTTTGTTGTCCTCCTTTTGCTGGACTAGGCCCAACAAAAGTTCACCTGAGGACAAGCCTCTCGTACGTAGGAAAAGAAAGGGACAGCAGTACACCTGACTGCTATGTAGTTTGGGAGGTAGACAACCTCCCAGACAAAGAAAGAATGAGAGAAAGTTAACACAAAGGTTTTTTTAGAAGTCCCCTTTTTGGACTTTCCTTTTAAGCAAAGCAAGATTAGGAAATAAAAGCTAATCTTACTAAAACATTTTTGCTTATAACTCACTCAATTTTGGGAGTTGAAACGTGGGGATTCCATTTTTGGAAATGAGAAAAAATTCTCTTTCATATGAGCCTAAGTTGCATCACCGACCAAAAATTCATTTCTTACGTAATAATTAGCTAATTAACATAAAATAAGCCTAACTAACACTGATTAACATTATTAATAACAAATTAAGGCCTTAGAACATCATAAAACATAAATTATTGCAAATTTACGCACTTAGGTACTTATTACATTTAATTTCTTACGTACTGCATAATTATGTGATTATTTAACTAAACCACCTTCTAATATATGTTATTTAAACAGTAAAAAGTATTTTAAGACACTGCTAAAAAGGGTTACTGCATTCTCCTCAATTAGTAGTGCTGAATTCTTTCTGTGATAGCTTTGCGTTCTAATTTTCATGCCAGTACTGGAACTTCTGGTCTTTTATGATTCTTTTTGCATTAATCTTAGCAATGAAAGGGAGAATGACCGCACCGGGGTCACTGAGGGTAAGGACACCTATCCTTTCAGAAAGAGGAATTTCAGGAGTTGTCCTTATTATTATTATCATAATATTCTCCGTAAATGTACTGTATAACAATTTAGCCAAATCAACCCTAACTAGGCTTTTTATGAGACCTTTTTAAGTGTTAATAATGAAATAAACTTAAGCTTTTCCTCTCGTAGTAACTGTTAGATGCTTAATTGGGACTGGCAACTCTGATTTTAGCAGATATACAATTACAATTAATTATGGCTTGGACACAATATCATAACTAAAGCTTAACATAAGTAAAACCTTTATGCTCCATCTTCTGCAGATACTTCTTTTGGGATGATGACTAGCTTGAAACTGACTTTTAACCACTTTTGAACACGAGATTTAAGTTATTCCACTACAACCTCCACAAGAAAAATGGATGAGATTTCTACTAGGAGGAACAAATCAAAACGCTAACTCATTTCCTTCAACATTATTCGTTATACAACATAACAATTACCCTACACTTCTAATCTACAATTACTGACAATTATTCAGCATAACAATCATTCATGATTAAGACCAATAAAGAGTTTCGTGTTTCGTGCTTGATGTATATCCCAGTTTATGTCATTATTCCTTCATACTTTATTATACTTGCCTTCCATGGATTACATTCTTCTATTATGTTTGCTCCACACATTAAATTATTACTTCTTCCTCTTCTCTCTCTTGTAGGTGGGGTCGATCTACTATGGATCCGTTCCGCAACCACCATAACCTTTTAAACGTAAAACTAATTTGCATATTCTTTGCAGGTGGGGTCGATCTACTATGGATCAGCTCCACAACCGCCATAACCTTTGAAACGTAAAACTAATTTGCATATCCTTTTCAGTTCAATTTATGCTGAACGCACCTGGTTCAGCGTCGGCAGGAGTTAGGGTTCATAAGCGCACCTGGCTTATATTTCAGCATGGGGGTTGACAAGCGCACCTGGCTTATATTACAGCATTTATTAGGGGTCGGCCTTCAATGGGCCAGTGCCTCCCTATTCTAGTCTCCTTTTCTAGGTATCAGTATAGAACTAAAATATTGCTTATCCATTTACTGTTCCCGTCTCACATTATTACAATTCATTCCAGCAATACAAAAATCATATCCTCTCTCAGTATAAGATTCAAATTATTATTAATCATTACAGAATAAGAGGTAACCACGGAACTGTCTCCAAATAATTCTTTGCAGAAATTCCCCATTTTTGAACTTATCACCTTTCGTCTTTTTAGTGATAACCAATAGGATACAATACAGATATAACAATTACAAATATACAATTAAATACTTCCGATTAAAATATTAAGATCTGGCACAACTCGTCTAGGCTTTTACTATTAATCTTACGGTAAAAGTTGAACTTCCCTTTTCTGACATTCTCGATTATTCGCAACTATTCAGTCAGAACATTATTCAGATTCCTTTCTTGGGCTGTCGCAAGCGCTTAACATCTGATACATTCAAATAATACAACATAAACTTATAACCAAAGTTCTGATAAATCTGTACAGCAATACAACTAATTATTGTAGATACTGAGGCAGACAAGATAATAACATAACATATACAACTAGTACATAGACTATTCAACAAAACACAATTAGCTAAATAGCTAACGTTCCAAATAAGATGTAGGTAGTTAAAATTCTAAGCTCGAGAATAAACAAGATAGTTACAAAATAATGTCGTTTGATTTTACAACTTTTCTTCTTAGCCAGCCTTGTTTCTCTTCACACAGTACTCACACAAGATTCCAAGTATTACAATTACAATCATAATCCAAACAATATCGTAATGAACAAAATACAAACACAGAATAAACTAGGTATAATAAAATACAATTAGCTATACTTTATAAGACTAATGCAATTATTTTTAAGTCTTTCATTACGGTTACGAAACTTTCTGTACAATGGTTCGCACACTATTTTTGGTTCTTTTTGAATTATTAGACACGGACAGTTACCCAATTAATTACAAAACTTCACAGTTATAACATATACAACAAAGGTACGCATCGCTATTTTTTGTTTTATATGCATATCGGATTTTTTGTATTTTTCACAAAATAGTACCTTTATGTTATTTTTGAGCATTTATAAACTACAATCCGTTATTTTACAAATGAGTCTAACTAATCCAACGAGGGGGAGTGTAGTCTTCCTCCTCATAGTAGAAGGGCTCAGGGGATTCCGTGAGCCATCGCAGATAATCTTCCATTTGTTCCTCCAGGGTGGGAGGATCGCACTCAAGGCAGGCAAAAGGGAGGGTGTCCGGTGGAGAGTTGGTAGGTTCAGGCTCCCTTTCTGGTTCATTGGCTCTGCAGAGAAGCCGTAATTCCTCTAGTTGACGCCAGTACTCTCGGGCTGGAATGATATCGGCTTCCAAACAACTTCGCAGGGCTTGGATTTCACGGATAACGTAGTTGGGGCATCATGGCGCCAATCATCGGGTACTAGGGGAGGTGCCACAGGCGGGGGAAGTGGATCTAGACTGTCAACCAGAGATTCTGGGAGGAACTCAGGTTCGGGAGACACGAGTTTGGTGTTCTCTTCAGCTTCGGTTTCCGATGCAGGTTCAATCTCTTCAGCATCTTCTTCCGTTTCTTCCCAATCCTCCTTTGATGATAAGTCCTGGTTTGGGGACTTGGGTGGTGCAATGGGGGGATAGGGGCGGGTCTCGTTGATCATAGTGGGATAGTTGGGCTTCGGCCCAAACGGCGGTGGGGGATAATAGGGCTGTGGATTTTTAATTCCAGGATTGTTGATAATCTGCAAGATTTCTGTTCGCAGATTCTCCAGCGAAAATGCATAGAGACCTCTGTCTCCTGGAGTGTCGTCTAAATTGTAGGTGTTGAGCGCGAAAATGCGGAAGGCCGCCTGAATGTGATCCTGAACTGTAGTGTCAGGATGGATACTGGCTGCATTATCACGGTTAATCTGGGCCCTTCTGAGGCGCAAGCCGGTATCACCAAATTTGGTCTTGAAACCCGGGTATTGCGTGGCAACCGGATTCCTTGGGAAACATCTCTAAGAGACGTTCCGCTCCATACAAACTGGGCTCATGAAGGGCATGTTCATTCAAGTTCTTCAGGACAGTGTAGGTGCCTAGCCAATGAGGCACCTTGACTGGAGAACGGGTCGCGCCTTGCTTTTGACCTGGTTTCGCGAATGGCACTCCGCATTGAGGACAGATTGCTCGACCATCTGATGAGGGTGTACAGGTCTTGGGCCTGTAACCAAGATATGGTTGGGCGGGTTGGGATTTGTCACTCCGGTGGGAACTGGGGCTGTGTGTCGGATGGTTGGGGAGGGATCTGTTGAGACGGAATAGATGGCCCATTCCATTAGGGCTTCCCTGGCTGAGGCGGTTCTGTAGGGTCATAAATATTTGGAGGGGGATTGTTTTCCTTGTTTTCCATCTGAAAGTAGAAAACACTAATGCCACAGATTAATGAATTCTGAGATTGGATTTGTGTGTGTCTTATGCAGTCTAACCTGACGTACCCAGTCGAGGTCCATTAGACGCATTACTTCTGTAAGTTTGGAATTTAGGAGCAGTTAGCGACTTGAACTTCTCAAAAATATCTTATTTCGAAATTAGCTAAAAAATAGTAATTAGATACATGTCTCATATACAGTGCACAAACAGACAAGACAGATATCTGTACATAACAGTTTCAACAAAACAAAAAATGGTACCAATCACAGCCATAGGCAATAGTTCAGCGGCGTCTGGGCTTCTTCAAGGGTGATCCTGCAGAGGGAGGGACATCAGGGACGGGACGGAGGGTGGCCTCATCTTAGGGGAAGAGTGAGAATTCCTCCTCTTGGGAGGATCTGGGATATTCTTCTGGGACTCCTTGGATTTTGAGGAGCTGTTGGGCTTGGATTCCGGGTGTCGGGGCCGGTGGATAGGCGAGTCCTTATGGGGTCGCTTACTAAGGTAAATGGATGGTGGCGTCAATCTCCGGGACCACTACAATTCGGGTCAGCAGTGGGGAACGGATGACCACCCTAAGACAGCGGACGGGGGTGGCCTCAAGCACAAATCTTACCGGTCCTGCCCTCCTGAATACCATCAGTTCCCTGGTCCAGAGCACAGCCGTGCTCGCCAATGAAATAAAATGAATCAAAATTGCCTCCCCCGAACAGTCAAAATCTGCCGCTTGTCCCCGAAGAGGAAATGATAAGATGCCGTTCCCTAATGATTTCAGATGTTTCAACTGTGGAAGAGCTGGACATTCAAAGCGCGAATGCCGATCACCTGGAGGTGGAGCCTACCGACCCAGAAATGACTATCCAGGCCCTCCGCGCAACAGTTACAACAACAACAATAACGGCAATAATGGGAATCCTAACAACTACCGACCTAACAATGGACAGTCCAGATATCCTCAGAATGGAAATGGAAAGAATCGGAGCTATAATGACCGATATTCTCCCCGAAATGGATCATCGGGACAGCATCAACAATACCCTCAGCCTAGACCTCAATGGAACAGGAATGATGGACGAAACGCTGCAGAAGCTGTTCACGCTCCCTATGTATCTAGATTTGCTGACGTGGGTCAACAGAGGAATGCTCCCTCCATGATTCAAGTCATTGGAGCCGAACCGGAGAGGAAAACTGCCTATTTCCCGCCTGAAAATTCCAGTCTACCCACCCAGATTCTACAATTGGAACAGGAAATCAAGGATCTGGGAAGTCAGTATTTCTCGATTCCTCCCTATGTTAAGATTGAACAATCAAAAGGGAAACCCACCTACACGCTAAATGCAGAGAAGGATTCCGTGGATCCAGAAACCGAACGATTGGACCATGAATTGCACTCCCTACCCACGTATCAGAAACCGATGTCCGTTACTTTTCCTCGTACCCATAGATTGGAAGAGCCCCAAACCATAGAATATGGCTATCCATCCCATGTGAAACAAAGACTCTCTCAGGATTCATCCACGCTCTCTTCTCCCAATGAGAAGAATCCAGAGAAGGAAAGCTCCTCTGAATATTCAACCAATGAATCAGCCCAAAGGGTCCGATTACCAGCAAAGAAATTCCCTGGTCCTTATGATAATGATCAGCGAAAAAACCAGACACGAGGTCAGTCACTAGGACGTAGACGAGGATTGCGAAGAAGCCCTCGATGCCATGATTTCACCCAGACATATCCAACTCCCAGGTTTCAATCAGTCCCTCCCTCAGATGCTTTGACCATCGGATTGGGAGAAGCAGTACGGGAACTCAGAGTACAGCTCGGGCTATCCCCCGCACCACAGATTGGGCCTTTTCTCAGTCATCAGGATAATGGAATCATCTCTCTCTATTCCAACCCGGCTCCTAAAGGCCCGAAACCTAACCCCCAGATTGATATGCCAACAGTGATGCGAAGTGCGCGAAAGGTTCTTGCGCGTGGTAGCATGGCAATGGATTTACTACATGCTCCCCTAGGTCCCGCAAAGGAATTGATGGAACAACAGAAGCAGGAAAGCCAGAATCAGAAAGAGCAGATTCAAGCCAATATCCTTATGGAATCCCAACAGAAGTGTCAATTAACGTCCGAACCTATCGAGATGGGTCCAGTTATGAAGTTTGCTCGAAGAGTTCTGGATCGAATTGGAGAAATGCTCACAGAAGAAGAACTTCTGCGAGCCTTAGATCCCAGTATTTTCATGACTCAAAATGGATCACATTCCCCACCCAAGATGGAGTATCAGATCAGCGACCTCATCAAATACCCTGAACGAGGAAGATTCAATATCATTGACCAAGAAGCCATCTATGAGGTTAGTAGAAGGATCCTAAAGAGACTTGGGAGATCAGTATCTGGCGAAGAATTCTTCTGTTGTCTTGACAGTGATCTATTGGAAGCTCCAGAAGAATCTCCACATGCTGGAAGACTTGATCTGTGGGTAGAGAACCTCCTAAATGCACCTATACCCCTGACCCGGAGAGGCAGCTGATAAAGAAAATATTGATCCCTCAGTCTATGGTAATACCATTGACCTATTTCAAGGAAATCAGATCCAGACTGATCTAATAGATAGTCCAACAGATACATCCACCTCAGACGTCTCCGAAGAATCAGATGAGGAATTGGACAATGCTACCAAGAAACTCCGAACTCGAGAGGTTCGAGTGAACCTTAATACATTCGAGCCGACTGTCATAAAGACCAGGAAGAACAGGAAGAGTAAAAAGAAAAGCAAGAAGGTCATGAAGAAGATCAGGAATTTAGTCATTTCATTCATAGGTTACTTTTGCTATTTTTTCCTTGAAGCCGGAATGACCGAGTAGTTAAGACGGCAGACTATGAAGTCATAAGCGTGGTTTCGAAACCCACTTTCGGTTAAAATGTTTATGTTAAATTATTTGTATACTGACCTCGTTTAATAAATTTTCATCTAGTTAAAATTTTCTTATTAATTACTGCAACATTAACGAGTTAATACTAAACAAATATAAATGTGGGTTGTAACGTTAGTTCCATTTATAACTTTTGTTACTAGTTTTATTTTCTCGTTTATTTCGTACGTCACTTTTTTGAAACTGCAAACAGGAAACTTTTTACTGTGAGTTATTGTTGTTCTGTTTCTACAAAGATTAGTTTGTTTCTTTTTCATATAGACCGTTCAAAACAGAAGGAGGAATATGAAACAATAGAGAAGGAAATAGACACAAGAAAACACTATAGAGAGGCGTCGCATTTTTGAAAAGTGTAGCCGGAATGGCTGAGTGATTAGAGCGATTACTGCGAAGAAAGTTGACATAGCTCCTTCTGTCTTTTCACAATAA
Source organism: Trissonchulus latispiculum (assembly GCA_030248195.1). NCBI lineage: Eukaryota > Metazoa > Nematoda > Enoplea > Enoplida > Ironidae > Trissonchulus > Trissonchulus latispiculum. The sequence goes on from JASAND010015006.1 coordinate 14,400, forward strand.
ACAAAAGGGGCGTATAACTAACGAATTTGTAATGTTTCTTCATTGTTGCATTGTTTGTTATTAATACGTCTTCAGTTACTAGATAATTCCATTTGTCTTTTACTGTATTTTTCAGCAGCGACAGTTCATTGGCATAAAAACTTAAGTTCATTGACATTTTCAGAAACAGTTTTGGTTTGTCGCTTTTTTTCGAAAATAGCTTCAAAACAGCTTTCGTGCGTCGCTTTTTTCAAACTGCACATATGAAATTTGTTCCTTTTCTATAACTGTTCGTAGCATATTTTGAAAACAATTTTCGTGCGCGAGACAATCCCCTCAAATGAATTTTAAAGTAATATATGATCAGAAAAACCGATCTACCTGTCGGATGGCGAAAATGTTCTGGCCAAAAATATGAATGAGTTTCTTTCCTGCTTGAATATAAACTTGCTTCTGCAACAGTAAACAACAAGCAAGAGCTTTGTGCAAAATGAGCATGCTGTGACCATATTTCCGTAAATATAGTCTTGCTGCGAGCACAAAATCACTATTTTGGTATGTGTTTCTATGCATACATCCGTTCCTCGATATCGAACGCTGCCTGATCACAGCAAAACTAATTTCCGTCAGAACATAAGTTTACATACTCTCCGCTGTGCTTGCGGACTCAAGGCAATTTATGTGTTAATAATGCCTCTATATTTTTTATTCAAGGTTGGACTTGAAGCGACAATCGTACAATAATTCAGGTCTTAATCAGAGGAATTCCATTAATTTCAGTTAAACTCCTCCACCACAACTCAACTATATTACTTCACTTCTAAAATTCAGTCTGAGAACTGTTGCTTTATGTACACGAGAACTGTTCCAGAAACTATTATTAATAGTAATAAGAATCCAATAGTTTTAAAATTGAATTGAATCTGTATTGAATTTAATTTTTACTACAGTCTAAGTATTCAGAGTTTTGGTTAGCTTTATAAATTTTTCAGGAGTGATCATTTTCATTACCGTTGTTAGAACCGAAAGTCGTCAATGAGGCTATTAAAAGGACATTTACAGATTCCAAGTCCCAAATTTTACGCGAATGAACCTGCTAAAGTTTGTTCCATAATGTAACGGCAGTTAGATTTTAATTTCTTTGTTGGAAAAGTCTGTTGTTAGTTAGCAACATTGAGATCAAAAGCAAAGACTAAGATTACGCGAAATAAACGCAAAACTGGTTTTGCGAACGTTTATTCTAAGTTCGAAATCTGAATACTTGCTTATTCAGCAGAATCATTATTAATACACAGTTTTATACTCTGCTGTATCATTAAATGCGTAAGTGTGTGCAAAACATACTCTTAAAACCGATTATATTAGACCTGCTGTGTCGTGACGCAGCAGGAAAATATAAAACATAAGGTCCGACCCAGCAGTTCCAAACTTAGGATTCATTCATAGGCCCCTTTTTGCACCCTTTCTACAAAACCGGAATGGCCAAGTGGTTAGAGTGGCGGGCTTTGAAGTTATAAGTGTGGGTTCGAATCCCACTTTCGGTTAAAAATTTTCAACAAGTTTCTGCTAGGCTAGCTAGCTTGAAAGTTTGTAGATGAGTCGAAAAGTTGTACATTAGCCGAAAGCAACCAGCATGTATTATTTGGCATGCACTTGAAATGACAAAATCACAATTCTTGAGAACACAAGGAAGGTTGAAATTAAATTTGGTTTAGGAGAGACAAAACAGGAAGTCCATTTTTATTCCTGCTGGAGCAGGAATGTCTAAAATGGATACTAGTATGTTTAGTGAAGTGTGAGTCATTTCTCCATTCAGAAGCCCTATCTTCAACACAGTGCTAGCTTAGGATAGATTTTTTCAATCGGATTATGCAAATTAGGTTGTAGAATCTATTTAAACAGCAGAATTGAGAGCTGTCGCGCAGTCTTCGGCTGTCAGCAATCTAAACGGTTGCAGATTTATGAGCACAAGTGTAGCTTGGGAGCTACACATCGGTGCATTAGGCAATTAAATAGGGTACTAGATAGCGCTGGACATTACAAGTTCTGTCCGGCATGGCAAGCATAGGCCTGCTCCCCTTGATGAGGGAAGTCAACTGAAATTTTAAACTAAATCGTAGCTTCCAACGCTTTAAGGAGCTACCAACAAAGCCAATTTCGCAATTGAATAAAGAAAAGGTCTACAAGGGAATACTTCCCCTTTTGGGGTCTACTTGTTTACCTAGACAAGGATTAAAATTAAAACATTATTCAGTTTGAAGAGACAAAACAGGAAGCTAGATGACCGTTGAAATTTTGTTAGTTTTCTCAGTTGACAAAACAAGGAGAGATATCTGATGTAAACTGAGAATATTCAGAGCATTCGTTTAACAAGACAAAATTTCGGCTGCTTTTACATAACATTTTAATATACAAGAATAATTTCAGGGAGTTTGGCGTAGGGGACTGTCTTAAAATCCCATTATGTTATATTATTGATTACTATGAGAAATGATTGTACAGTTGCTTTGGAAATGCCCCCTTTTCCGTTGCAAGGAACTCCCGAAATCCCCCTTTTCCGTAGTAAGAAAAGTCTATGGATTAACTTAGGATATGCCCCTTTTTCCATATAAATTCAATGTTTATAGTTACCGTATTTGGTCTCATGATTGCAAACAACATCTCAAACATAATGAAAATCTGAAATGAAAAGTTAAGATCTTACCGGGAATCGAAAGCAGGATTCTTTGATTATTAGACGACAGCCTTAATGCTGTGAAGTTTGACTCTATGCGAGATAGTAAAATACTGTTGTCTACTTTTGACTGCTAGGACAAGACTTAGTTTACAGGTTACTACCGGTGGTGTGTGATGTTGGAGAACTGGACTGACCTGACCAACTGAAACTGGAAAAAAACGATTGCGACGGTTTAATTAATTTTCCAGCACGCACAACGAGACTAAATTAATATAAAATGACAAAAGCCGTGTTAAACAATTTCACAAAAATATTGACTGTGCACAGTGTACTCGTAAAGTTTGGTCAGTTCGTACACTACCAACTTTACAGGTGGGGGGAGCAAGAAAAATTTTTAAGGCTGGGGGGGGGTATAAAAATTTGGAAAAAACTAGTGGAAAAAAACTGAGCCTAGACTTGGCAGCCTAATGTAATGGTGAGAGCTAGGGAATTAAACCAAGAACTCACGTACCAATACTTAGGACTGAGCGCAATGGACGCTAACCGTCGACTGCGGGTGGAGATCTTTAGTCCAGGCGGCTCACCCAACGCTGACAAACCTCCCCACGGGGGAAGGATAAATTTTGGGGGACGCCAACGGAGCGCCAGATAAAAATTGGGGGACACGCACAAAAACTAGGCTCAACTCTAAAATAACCTACGGATTACTCATAGAGAATGAGTGAAATAGGTTTCGAATGTCATCGACAGCGGAAAGGCTGTCCACTGATACACGATAAATACAATCCGCATAGAAGTCCAGACCCAACTGTTTCATTTGGACATAAATCATGATCTGCTGTTGGCACCAAAACCGGAGACTCGTTCCGGGAATTCGAAAATCAATAGGATAGTAGAGAAAAAGAGGGCACTCCGGGTCAGAAATATTACGATAGATATAGCCAAATCGGCTCATCTTAACATCGCTGGAAGGTCGAGCTGCAACAACGGAAACGGAAACCGTCTGCCGTACTTCTGAACTCCTCGAATCTTGGCACCACTGGGTTGATGGATATGACGAAGCATTCCGGAAATGAAATCTGGTATTCCCAGTCTGATTTCGACGATTTGACCTAGCCTGCCTGGAAGGAGACTGGGCCGGCAGAACAGAATTCTGACCAGAAGAAGATGTTGTCTCCGCTTGGAAACGAGATCTCAACCGCACTGAGTCACTTTTGGATTCAGGTTTCCGCTTCTTCGCTACAGTAAGGCCAGTGTCAAAAACAAACTGGGATTTCCTACGACGGCTATCCATCGGAAATAACTTCATACATCTGAAAATAAACCCGCATACATATTACCAGCACACGATAACGTGGAGGAACGGGGGGAGGTGCAGTCACCCTCCCCCAGACCGAAAAGGGTAGACCCCCTCAGCGAAAAGGAAATAAGGGCAGGCCCCCCATCCAGAAAGCAAAAAAGGGTAGACCTTCAGCGATTTTCACTGAAAATTTGTAATTTTTAGCAAATTTTAGTGATTTTTGAAAAGTTTTTTAAAATTCACTAAAAATTGTCATATTTTATTTTCACTGGAGGGAGGGGGCGGCCCCCATTCATTCGAGGAGTCAGAAGCACGGCAGACGGTTTCCGTTTCCGTTGTTGCAGCTCGACTCTTCCAGCGATGTTAAGATGAGCTGATTTTGCCATATCTATCGTAATATTTCTGACCCGGAGTGCCCTCTTTTTCTCTACTATCCTATTGATTTTCGAATTCCCGGAACGAGTCTCCGGTTTTGGTGCCAACAGCAGATCATGATTTATGTCCAAATGAAACAGTTGGGTCTGGACTTCTATGCGGATTGTATTTATCGTGTATCAGTGGACAGCCTTTCCGCTGTCGATGACATTCGAAACCTATTTCACTCATTCTCTATGAGTAGTCCGTAGGTTATTTTAGATTTGAGCCTAGTTTTTGTGCGTGTCCCCCAATTTTTATCTGGCGCTCCGTTGGCGTCCCCCAAAATTTATCCTTCCCCCGTGGGGAGGTTTGTCAGCGTTGGGTGAGCCGCCTGGACTAAAGATCTCCACCCGCAGTCGACGGTTAGCGTCCATTGTGCTCAGTCCTAAGTATTGGTACGTGAGCTCGTGGTTTAATTCCCTAGCTCTCACGATTACATTAGGCTGCCAAGTCTAGGCTCCATTTTTCTCCACTAGTTTTTTCCAAATTTTTTATACCCCCACCCTTAAAAATTTTTCTTGCTCCCCCCTCCTGTAAAGTTTGTAGTGTACGAACTGACCAAACTTTACGAGTGGGACACTGTGCACAGTCAATATTTTTGTGAAATTGTTTAACACGGCTTTTGTCATTTTATATTAATTTAGTCTCGTTGTGCGTGCTGAAAAATTAATTAAACCGTCGCAATCGTTTTTCGAGTTTCAGTTGGTCAGGTCAGTCCAGTTCTCCAACATCACACACCACCGGTAGTCACCTGTAAACTAAGTCTTGTCCTAGCAGTCAACAGTAGACAACAGTATTTTACTATCTCTCATAGAGTCAAACTTCACAGCATTAAGGCTGTCGTCTAATAATCAAAGAATCCTGCTTTCGACTCCCGGTAAGATCTTAACTTTTCATTTCAGATTTTCATTATGTTTGAGATGTTGTTTGCAATCATGAGACCAAATACGGTAACTATAAACATTGAAATTATATGGAAAAAGGGGCATATCCTAAGTTAATCCATAGACATTTCTTACTACGGAAAAGGGGGATTTCGGGAGTTCCTTGCAACGGAAAAGGGGGCATTTCCAAAGCAAATTACAATCATTTCTCATAGTATTCAATAATATAACATAATGGGACATTTAAGACAGTCCCCTACGCCAAACTACCAGAAATTATTCTTGTATATTAAAATGTCATGTAAAAGCAGCCCAAATTTTGTCTTGTTAAACGAATGCTCTGAATATTCTCAGTTTACATCAGATATCTCTCCTTGTTCTGTCAACTGAGAAAACTAACAAAATTTCAACGGTCATCTAGCTTCCTGTTTTGTCTCTTCAAACTGAATAATGTTTTAATTTTAATCCTTGTCTAGGTAAACAAGTAGACCCCAAAAGGGGAAGTATTCCCTTGTAGACCTTTTCTTTATTCAATTGCGAAATTGGCTTTGTTGGTAGCTCCTTAAAGCGTTGGAAGCTACGATTTAGTTTAAAATTTCAGTTGACTTCCCTCATCAAGGGGAGCAGGCCTATGCTTGCCATGCCGGACAGAACTTGTAATGTCCAGCGCTATCTAGTACCCTATTTAATTGCCTAATGCACCGATGTGTAGCTCCCAAGCTACACTTGTGCTCATAAATCTGCAACCGTTTAGATTGCTGACAGCCGAAGACTGCGCGACAGCTCTCAATTCTGCTGTTTAAATAGATTCTACAACCTAATTTGCATAATCCGATTGAAAAAATCTATCCTAAGCTAGCACTGTGTTGAAGATAGGGCTTCTGAATGGAGAAATGACTCACACTTCACTAAACATACTAGTATCCATTTTAGACATTCCTGCTCCAGCAGGAATAAAAAATGGACTTCCTGTTTTGTCTCTCCTAAACCAAATTTAATTTCAACCTTCCTTTGTGTTCTCAAGAATTGTGATTTTGTCATTTCAAGTGCATGCCAAATAATACATGCTGGTTGCTTTCGGCTAATGTACAACTTTTCGACTCATCTACAAACTTTCAAGCTAGCTAGCCTAGCAGAAACTTGTTGAAAATTTTTAACCGAAAGTGGGATTCGAACCCACACTTATAACTTCAAAGCCCGCCACTCTAACCACTTGGCCATTCCGGTTTTGTAGAAAGGGTGCAAAAAAGGGGCCTATGAATGAATCCTAAGTTTGGAACTGCTGGGTCGGACCTTATGTTTTATATTTTCCTGCTGCGTCACGACACAGCAGGTCTAATATAATCGGTTTTAAGAGTATGTTTTGCACACACTTACGCATTTAATGATACAGCAGAGTATAAAACTGTGTATTAATAATGATTCTGCTGAATAAGCAAGTATTCAGATTTCGAACTTAGAATAAACGTTCGCAAAACCAGTTTTGCGTTTATTTCGCGTAATCTTAGTCTTTGCTTTTGATCTCAATGTTGCTAACTAACAACAGACTTTTCCAACAAAGAAATTAAAATCTAACTGCCGTTACATTATGGAACAAACTTTAGCAGGTTCATTCGCGTAAAATTTGGGACTTGGAATCTGTAAATGTCCTTTTAATAGCCTCATTGACGACTTTCGGTTCTAACAACGGTAATGAAAATGATCACTCCTGGAAAATTTATAAAGCTAACCAAAACTCTGAATACTTAGACTGTAGTAAAAATTAAATTCAATACAGATTCAATTCAATTTTAAAACTATTGGATTCTTATTACTATTAATAATAGTTTCTGGAACAGTTCTCGTGTACATAAAGCAACAGTTCTCAGACTGAATTTTAGAAGTGAAGTAATATAGTTGAGTTGTGGTGGAGGAGTTTAACTGAAATTAATGGAATTCCTCTGATTAAGACCTGAATTATTGTACGATTGTCGCTTCAAGTCCAACCTTGAATAAAAAATATAGAGGCATTATTAACACATAAATTGCCTTGAGTCCGCAAGCACAGCGGAGAGTATGTAAACTTATGTTCTGACGGAAATTAGTTTTGCTGTGATCAGGCAGCGTTCGATATCGAGGAACGGATGTATGCATAGAAACACATACCAAAATAGTGATTTTGTGCTCGCAGCAAGACTATATTTACGGAAATATGGTCACAGCATGCTCATTTTGCACAAAGCTCTTGCTTGTTGTTTACTGTTGCAGAAGCAAGTTTATATTCAAGCAGGAAAGAAACTCATTCATATTTTTGGCCAGAACATTTTCGCCATCCGACAGGTAGATCGGTTTTTCTGATCATATATTACTTTAAAATTCATTTGAGGGGGATTGTCTCGCGCACGAAAATTGTTTTCAAAATATGCTACGAACAGTTATAGAAAAGGAACAAATTTCATATGTGCAGTTTGAAAAAAGCGACGCACGAAAGCTGTTTTGAAGCTATTTTCGAAAAAAGCGACAAACCAAAACTGTTTCTGAAAATGTCAATGAACTTAAGTTTTTATGCCAATGAACTGTCGCTGCTGAAAAATACAGTAAAAGACAAATGGAATTATCTAGTAACTGAAGACGTATTAATAACAAACAATGCAACAATGAAGAAACATTACAAATTCGTTAGTTATACGCCCCTTTTGTTTATTGTGAAAAGACAGAAGGAGCTATGTCAACTTTCTTCGCAGTAATCGCTCTAATCACTCAGCCATTCCGGCTACACTTTTCAAAAATGCGACGCCTCTCTATAGTGTTTTCTTGTGTCTATTTCCTTCTCTATTGTTTCATATTCCTCCTTCTGTTTTGAACGGTCTATATGAAAAAGAAACAAACTAATCTTTGTAGAAACAGAACAACAATAACTCACAGTAAAAAGTTTCCTGTTTGCAGTTTCAAAAAAGTGACGTACGAAATAAACGAGAAAATAAAACTAGTAACAAAAGTTATAAATGGAACTAACGTTACAACCCACATTTATATTTGTTTAGTATTAACTCGTTAATGTTGCAGTAATTAATAAGAAAATTTTAACTAGATGAAAATTTATTAAACGAGGTCAGTATACAAATAATTTAACATAAACATTTTAACCGAAAGTGGGTTTCGAAACCACGCTTATGACTTCATAGTCTGCCGTCTTAACTACTCGGTCATTCCGGCTTCAAGGAAAAAATAGCAAAAGTAACCTATGAATGAAATGACTAAATTCCTGATCTTCTTCATGACCTTCTTGCTTTTCTTTTTACTCTTCCTGTTCTTCCTGGTCTTTATGACAGTCGGCTCGAATGTATTAAGGTTCACTCGAACCTCTCGAGTTCGGAGTTTCTTGGTAGCATTGTCCAATTCCTCATCTGATTCTTCGGAGACGTCTGAGGTGGATGTATCTGTTGGACTATCTATTAGATCAGTCTGGATCTGATTTCCTTGAAATAGGTCAATGGTATTACCATAGACTGAGGGATCAATATTTTCTTTATCAGCTGCCTCTCCGGGTCAGGGGTATAGGTGCATTTAGGAGGTTCTCTACCCACAGATCAAGTCTTCCAGCATGTGGAGATTCTTCTGGAGCTTCCAATAGATCACTGTCAAGACAACAGAAGAATTCTTCGCCAGATACTGATCTCCCAAGTCTCTTTAGGATCCTTCTACTAACCTCATAGATGGCTTCTTGGTCAATGATATTGAATCTTCCTCGTTCAGGGTATTTGATGAGGTCGCTGATCTGATACTCCATCTTGGGTGGGGAATGTGATCCATTTTGAGTCATGAAAATACTGGGATCTAAGGCTCGCAGAAGTTCTTCTTCTGTGAGCATTTCTCCAATTCGATCCAGAACTCTTCGAGCAAACTTCATAACTGGACCCATCTCGATAGGTTCAGGTGTTAACTGATTTTTCTGTTGTGATTCTACCAGGATGTTGGCTTGACTCTGCTCTTTCTGATTCTGGCTTTCCTGCTTCTGTTGTTCCATCAATTCCTTTGCGGGACCTAGGGGAGCATGTAGTAAATCCATTGCCATGCTGTATTTGCCGCGCAAGAATTTCGCGCACTTCGCATCACTGTTGGCATATCAATCTGGGGGTTAGGTTTCGGGCCTTTAGGAGCCGGGTTGGAATAGAGAGAGATGATTCCATTATCCTGATGACTGAGAAAAGGCCCAATCTGTGGTGCGGGGGATAGCCCGAGCTGTACTCTGAGTTCTCGTACTGCTTCTCCCAATCCAATGGTCAAAGCATCTGAGGGAGGGACTGATTGAAACCTGGGAGCTGGATATGTCTGGGTGAAATCATGGCATCGAGGGACTTCTTCGCAATCCTCGTCTACGTCCTAGTGACTGACCTCGTGTCTGGTTCTTTCGCTGATCATTATCATAAGGACCAGAGAATTTCTTTGCTGGTAATCGGACACTTTGGGCTGATTCATTGGTTGAATGTTCAGAGGAGCTTTCTTCTCTAGATTCTTCTCATTTGAGAAGACGGGACAATCTGAGAGAGGTCTTTGTTTCACATGGGATGGATAGCCATATTCTATGGTTTGGGGCTCTTCAATCTATGGGTACGAAAAGTAACGGACATCGGTTTCTGATACGTGGGTAGGGAGTGCAATTCATGGTCCAATCGTTCGGTTTCTGGATCCACGGAATCCTTCTCTGCATTTAGCGTGTAGGTGGGTTTCCCTTTGATGGTTCAATCTTAACATAGGAGGAATCGAGAAATACTGACTTCCCAGATCCTTGATTTCCTGTTCCAATTGTAGAATCTGGGTGGGTAGGACTGGAATTTCCAGGCGGGAAATAGGCAGTTTTCCTCTCCGGTTCGGCTCCAATGACTTGAATCATGGAGGGAGCATTCCTCTGTTGACCCACGTCAGCAAATCTAGATACATAGGGAGCGTGAACAGCTTCTGCAGCGTTTCGTCCATCATTCCTGGTTCCATTGAGGCCCCCCCCCCCCCCCCCCCCCCCCCCCCCCCCCCAAAAAAAAAAAAGATTCTAGGCTGAGGTATTGTTGATGCTGTCCCGATGATCCATTTCGGGGAGAATATCGGTCATTATAGCTCGATTCTTTCCATTTCCATTCTGGAGGATATCTGGACTGTCCATTGTTAGGTCGGTAGTTGTTAGGATTCCCATTATTGCCGTTATTGTTGTTGTTGTAACTGTTGCAGCGGAGGGCCTGGATAGTCATTTCTGGGTCTGTAGGCTCCACCTCCAGGTGATCTTCCTTCTTTGCGCTTTGAATGTCCAGCTCTTCCACAGTTGAAACATCTGAAATCATTAGGGAACGGCATCTTATCATTTCCTCTTCGGGGACAAGCGGCAGATTTCGGTCTCCACTGTTCGTGGAAAGGCAATTTTCGATTCGATTCTTATTTTCATTGGCGAGCACGGCTGTGCAATGGACCAGAGAACTTGATGGTACGTTCGAGGAGGGCAGGACCGGTAAGATTTGTGCTTGAGGCCACCCCCGTCCGCTAGTCTTAGGGTGAGTCATCCGTTCCCCACGGCTAACCCGAATTGTGGTGGTCCCGGAGATTGACGCCACCATCCATGAGCCTTAGTAAGTCGACCCCATAAGGACTCGCCTATCCACCGGCCCCCGACACCCGGAATCCAAGCCCAACAGCTCCTCAAAATCCAAGGAGTCCCAGAAGATATATCCCAGATCCTCCCAAGAGGAGGAATTCTCACTCTTCCCTAAGATGAGGCCACCCTCCGTCCCGTCCCTGATGTCCCCCCCTCTGCAGGATCACCCTTGAAGAAGCCCAGACGCCGCTGAACTATTGCCTATGGCTGTGATTGGTACCATTTTTTGTTTTGTTGAAACTGTTATGTACAGATATCTGTCTTGTCTGTTTGTGCACTGTATATGAGACATGTATCTAATTACTATTTTTTAGCTAATTTCGAAATAAGATATTTTTAGAAGTTCAAGTCATGCTAACTGCTCCTCCTAAATTCCAAACTTACAGAAGTAATGCGTCTAATGGACCTCGACTGGGTACGTCAGGTTAGACTGCATAAGACACACACAAATCCAATCTCAGAATTCATTAATCTGTGGCATTAGTGTTTTCTACTTTCAGATGGAAAAGCAAGGAAAACAATCCCCCTCCAAATATTTATGACCCTACAGAACCGCCTCAGACAGGAAGCCCTAATGGACTGGGCCATCATCCGTCTCACCAGATCCCTCCCCAACCATCCGACACACAGCCCCAGTTCCCACCGGAGTGACAAATCCCAACCCGCCCAAACTATATCTTGGTTAAGACCAAGACCTTGTACACCCCTACCAGATGGTCGAGCAATCTAACTGGCAATGCGAGTGCCATTCGCGAAACCAGGTCAAAAGGCGTTGCGCGACCTCACTTTCTAGTCAAGGTGCCTCATTGGCTAGGCACCTACACCGTCCCGAAGAACTCGAACAACAGGATGTCTCTCTCATGAGCCCAGTTTGTGCGGAGTGGAACGTCTCTTAGAGATGTTTCCCAAGGAATCCGGGTTGCCACGCAATACCCGGGGTTTCAAGACCAAATTTGGTGATACCGGCTTCGCGCCTCAGAAGGGCCCAGATTAACTGTGATAATGGTGCCAGTATCCATCCTGACACTACAGTTCAGGATCACATTCAGGCGGCCTTCCGCATTTTCGCGCTCAACACCTACAATTTAGACGACACTCAGGAGACAGAGGTCTCTATGCATTTTCGCTGGAGAAGTCTGCGAACAGAAATCTTGCAGATTATCAACAATCCTGGAATTAAAAATCCACAGCCCTATTATCCCCCACCGCCGTTTGGGCCGAAGCCCAACTATCCCACTATGATCAACGAGACCCGCCCCTATCCCCCATTGCACCACCCAAGTCCCCAAACCAGGACTTATCATCAAAGGAGGATTGGGAAGAAACGGAAGAAGATGCTGAAGAGATTGAACCTGCATCGGAAACCGAAGCTGAAGAGAACACCAAACTCGTGTCTCCCGAACCTGAGTTCCTCCCAGAATCTCTGGTTGACAGTCTAGATCCACTTCCCCGCCTGTGGCACCCCTAGTACCCGATGATTGGCGCCATGATGCCCCAACTACGTTATCCGTGAAATCCAAGCCCTGCGAAGTTGTTTGAAGCCGATATCATTCCAGCCCGAGAGTACTGGCGTCAACTAGAGGAACCACGGCTCGGCAGAGCCAATGAACCAGAAAGGAGCCTGAACCTACCAACTCTCCACTGGACACCCTCCCTTTTGCCTGCCTTGAGTGCGATCCTCCCACCCTGGAGGAACAAATGGAAGATTATCTGCGATGGCTCACGAATCCCTGAGCCCTTCTACTATGAGGAGGAAGACTTACCCCCTCGTTGGATTGTAGTTAGACTCATTTGTAAAATAACGGATTGTAGTTTATAAATGCTCAAAATAACATAAAGGTACTATTTTGTGAAAAATACAAAAATTCGATATGCATATAAAACAAAAATAGCGATGCGTACCTTTGTTGTATATGTTATAATCCGTGAAGTTTTGTAATTAATTGGGTAACTGTCCGTGTCTAATAATTCAAAAAGAACCAAAAATAGTGTGCGAACCATTGTACAGAAAGTTTCGTAACCGTAATGAAAGACTTAAAAATAATTGCATTAGTCTTATAAAGTATAGCTAATTGTATTTTATTATACCTAGTTTATTCTGTGTTTGTATTTTGTTCATTACGATATTGTTTGGATTATGATTGTAATTGTAATACTTGGAATCTTGTGTGAGTACTGTGTGAAGAGAAACAAGGCTGGCTAAGAAGAAAAGTTGTAAAATCAAACGACATTATTTTGTAACTATCTTGTTTATTCTCGAGCTTAGAATTTTAACTACCTACATCTTATTTGGAACGTTAGCTATTTAGCTAATTGTGTTTTGTTGAATAGTCTATGTACTAGTTGTATATGTTATGTTATTATCTTGTCTGCCTCAGTATCTACAATAATTAGTTGTATTGCTGTACAGATTTATCAGAACTTTGGTTATAAGTTTATGTTGTATTATTTGAATGTATCAGATGTTAAGCGCTTGCGACAGCCCAAGAAAGGAATCTGAATAATGTTCTGACTGAATAGTTGCGAATAATCGAGAATGTCAGAAAAGGGAAGTTCAACTTTTACCGTAAGATTAATAGTAAAAGCCTAGACGAGTTGTGCCAGATCTTAATATTTTAATCGGAAGTATTTAATTGTATATTTGTAATTGTTATATCTGTATTGTATCCTATTGGTTATCACTAAAAAGACGAAAGGTGATAAGTTCAAAAATGGGGAATTTCTGCAAAGAATTATTTGGAGACAGTTCCGTGGTTACCTCTTATTCTGTAATGATTAATAATAATTTGAATCTTATACTGAGAGAGGATATGATTTTTGTATTGCTGGAATGAATTGTAATAATGTGAGACGGGAACAGTAAATGGATAAGCAATATTTTAGTTCTATACTGATACCTAGAAAAGGAGACTAGAATAGGGAGGCACTGGCCCATTGAAGGCCGACCCCTAATAAATGCTGTAATATAAGCCAGGTGCGCTTGTCAACCCCCATGCTGAAATATAAGCCAGGTGCGCTTATGAACCCTAACTCCTGCCGACGCTGAACCAGGTGCGTTCAGCATAAATTGAACTGAAAAGGATATGCAAATTAGTTTTACGTTTCAAAGGTTATGGCGGTTGTGGAGCTGATCCATAGTAGATCGACCCCACCTGCAAAGAATATGCAAATTAGTTTTACGTTTAAAAGGTTATGGTGGTTGCGGAACGGATCCATAGTAGATCGACCCCACCTACAAGAGAGAGAAGAGGAAGAAGTAATAATTTAATGTGTGGAGCAAACATAATAGAAGAATGTAATCCATGGAAGGCAAGTATAATAAAGTATGAAGGAATAATGACATAAACTGGGATATACATCAAGCACGAAACACGAAACTCTTTATTGGTCTTAATCATGAATGATTGTTATGCTGAATAATTGTCAGTAATTGTAGATTAGAAGTGTAGGGTAATTGTTATGTTGTATAACGAATAATGTTGAAGGAAATGAGTTAGCGTTTTGATTTGTTCCTCCTAGTAGAAATCTCATCCATTTTTCTTGTGGAGGTTGTAGTGGAATAACTTAAATCTCGTGTTCAAAAGTGGTTAAAAGTCAGTTTCAAGCTAGTCATCATCCCAAAAGAAGTATCTGCAGAAGATGGAGCATAAAGGTTTTACTTATGTTAAGCTTTAGTTATGATATTGTGTCCAAGCCATAATTAATTGTAATTGTATATCTGCTAAAATCAGAGTTGCCAGTCCCAATTAAGCATCTAACAGTTACTACGAGAGGAAAAGCTTAAGTTTATTTCATTATTAACACTTAAAAAGGTCTCATAAAAAGCCTAGTTAGGGTTGATTTGGCTAAATTGTTATACAGTACATTTACGGAGAATATTATGATAATAATAATAAGGACAACTCCTGAAATTCCTCTTTCTGAAAGGATAGGTGTCCTTACCCTCAGTGACCCCGGTGCGGTCATTCTCCCTTTCATTGCTAAGATTAATGCAAAAAGAATCATAAAAGACCAGAAGTTCCAGTACTGGCATGAAAATTAGAACGCAAAGCTATCACAGAAAGAATTCAGCACTACTAATTGAGGAGAATGCAGTAACCCTTTTTAGCAGTGTCTTAAAATACTTTTTACTGTTTAAATAACATATATTAGAAGGTGGTTTAGTTAAATAATCACATAATTATGCAGTACGTAAGAAATTAAATGTAATAAGTACCTAAGTGCGTAAATTTGCAATAATTTATGTTTTATGATGTTC